>JBAIZL010000004.1:70692892-70720392 GCA_036971475.1 Prosapia bicincta
ATCTGGAAGGATTATGTTTGTTTTGGACGGAGAAAAATTCTTCGGTTGCAATGTCATTCAAGTATTCCTCTTACATACCTAGTTGTATACAGTATTCAAGTAAATAAAGTGATAACATTTGATTTCATGCAACAGCTGATTTTATATTATATTGTAGAACAATAGTTTTAAATCGTAGGTTATGTCTATTTATTGTATATGATAAAGTTGAAATTTTTTAATATATGTTTTATCAGTTAATAAATATTTATTAACTAATAAATCATATACATATATATATATATATATATATATGTATGTATATATTCAATCTTATTATATATAATTATAGCAATGAGCTGTATATTTTTATTCCAGTTATTGAAATGGAAACTTTCTTAGGGGTATCTAACTTTTTTAAAGAACCTATTACAATTAAATTCGTTTTATATTCGATAGTATTTTAATAAATTTTTGAAGTGATTTCTTTACGCGAAGTGAACAAAACATGAGATTAAATCATTGCTTTCGCGTCACGCTATTTATGAAACTCATACCTTATAACATATGATTTCATGTAACAGCTGATTTTGTGTTATAGGTCATGTTGTAGAACAGCTGTTTTACACGTAGAATATTATTAAATATTTTTGATCAGCTAATAATTTATTTATTTGTTCATTTAAATATTGATAATTCTCAACACAATTAATAAATATAACTTTAATAATAGGTTATGTATTTTTAATCCAATTTTTTAAAGGAAAACCTGTTTAAGGCCGACTTATACTTTTTAAAGAACTGATTTGAATCATTCTTAAAAAATGCGTAATCAGTAAAAATCTAAAAAATCCTTTTTGTTACCCAAATTATTTTATTATTAACTACAATAAATATTGGTCTTTATTAAATACATTCCTCAAATAAAGATGTAAAAATTGAGTGAAACATGTATAAATTCATATTTTTGGCGATTTTTGTTAAAATCTTTGGCAAACCATTAAGCTCTATTTTGTTATCGCTTCTGTCGTGATTCCCTCCAGTGCCAAGTCAAAGTTTTTAAAACATTTAATAAAGGTTTGTCATTAACTGCGTTATTTTTTTACTAATTAAATAAAATAGATCGTATTACAATCTTTATTAAGAGCATTCTTCCAATGAAGCATCCACTTATGCATGCCAGTCACACTGACTTAATTTTATTCGGTATGCATTTTCTGGTTTTCAAAATTTATAAAGTATCAAAGTGAATAATTATTAAGTAGGGCCAACTCGTATTAAGCTCGCGAAATGAAATAAAACTTGCAAATTAAAACTTTATTAAGTATAGTCGTTCAACCAGCATTTAAATTGAATTAAAAAAGCAGTTACATTGGATTCAACGAGCAGTTACATCGGACTGATCTAGCAGTTAAATCGTATTCAACGACCAGTAAATAGGATTCAACGAGCAGTTTAATCGTATTCAACCACCGGTTAAATTGGATTCATCGAGATGTTAGATTATATTCATCGAGCTGTAAAATTGTATTCAGCAACTAGTTAAACTGGATTCAACGAGCAGTTAAATTGTATTCAACGACCACTCTAATTGGATTCAACGAACAGTTAAATCGAATTCATCCAGCAGTTAAAATGTATTCAACGACCAGTTATATTGGATTCAACGAGCAGTTATATTGGATTCAACGAGCAGTTAAATCGGATTCATCTAGCAGTTAAATTGTATTCAACGACCAGTTGAATTGGATTCAACAAGCAGTTGAATAGGATTGATCTAGCAGTTAAATTGGATTCAACGACCAGTTAAATTGGATTCAACTGGATTCAAGTAGCAGTTAAATCGTATTCAACGAGCAGTTAAATTGCATTCAACGAGCAGTTAAATCGGATTCATCGAAATATTAAATCGTATTCAATGACCAGTTAAATTGGATTCATCAAAATGTTAAATTGTATTCAACGAGCAGTTAAATTGCATTCAACGAGCAGTTAAATCGGATTCATCGAAATATTAAATCGTATTCAATGGCCAGTTAAATTGGATTCATCAAGATGTTAAATTGTATTCATCGAGCTGTTAAATTGCATTCAACGAGCAGTTAAATCGGATTCATCGAAATATTAAATCGTATTCAATGGCCAGTTAAATTGGATTCATCAAAATGTTAAATTGTATTCAACGAGCAGTTAAATTGCATTCAACGAGCAGTTAAATCGGATTCATCGAAATATTAAATCGTATTCAATGGCCAGTTAAATTGGATTCATCAAGATGTTAAATTTTATTCATCGAGCTGTTAAATTGGAGTCAATGAGTACTTAATTGGATTCAACAAGCCGATTAATTGTATTCATCGAGCTGTTAAATTGTATTCATCGAGCTGTTAAATTGGAGTCAATGAGTACTTAATTGGATTCAACAAGCCGATTAATTGGATTCATCAAGATGTTAAATTGGAGTCAATGAGTACTTAAATGGATTCAACAAGCCTATAAATTGGATTCATCAAGATGTTAAATTGGAGTCAATGAGTACTTAATTGGATTCAACAAGCCTATAAATTGGATTCATCAAGATGTTAAATTGGAGTCAATGAGTACTTAATTGGATTCAACAAGCCTATAAATTGGATTCATCAAGATGTTAAATTGTATTAATCGAGCTGTTAAATTGGAGTCAATGAGTACTTAATTGGGATTCAACAAGCCTATAAATTGTATTCATCGAGCTGTTAAATTGGAGTCAATGAGTACTTAATTGGATTCAACAAGCCTATAAATTGGATTCATCAAGATGTTAAATTGTATTCATCGAGCTGTTAAATTGGAGTCAATGAGTACTTAATTTGGATTCAACAAGCCTATAAATTGTATTCATCGAGCTGTTAAATTGGAGTCAATGAGTACTTAATTGGATTCAACAAGCCTATAAATTGGATTCATCAAGATGTTAAATTGTATTCATCGAGCTGTTAAATTGGAGTCAATGAGTACTTAATTGGGATTCAACAAGCCTATAAATTGTATTCATCGAGCTGTTAAATTGGAGTCAATGAGTACTTAATTGGATTCAACAAGCCTATAAATTGGATTCATCAAGATGTTAAATTGTATTCATCGAGCTGTTAAATTGGAGTCAATGAGTACTTAATTGGGATTCAACAAGCCTATAAATTGTATTCATCGAGCTGTTAAATTGGAGTCAATGAGTACTTAATTGGATTCAACAAGCCTATAAATTGGATTCATCAAGATGTTAAATTGTATTCATCGAGCTGTTAAATTGGAGTCAATGAGTACTTAATTGGGATTCAACAAGCCTATAAATTGGATTCATCAAGATGTTAAATTGGAGTCAATGAGTACTTAATTGGATTCAACAAGCCTATAAATTGGATTCATCAAGATGTTAAATTGTATTCATCGAGCTGTTAAATTGGAGTCAATGAGTACTTAATTGGGATTCAACAAGCCTATAAATTGTATTCATCGAGCTGTTAAATTGGAGTCAATGAGTACTTAATTGGATTCAACAAGCCTATAAATTGGATTCATCAAGATGTTAAATTGTATTCATCGAGCTGTTAAATTGGAGTCAATGAGTACTTAATTGGGATTCAACAAGCCTATAAATTGTATTCATCGAGCTGTTAAATTGGAGTCAATGAGTACTTAATTGGATTCAACAAGCCTATAAATTGGATTCATCAAGATGTTAAATTGTATTCATCGAGCTGTTAAATTGGAGTCAATGAGTACTTAATTGGGATTCAACAAGCCTATAAATTGTATTCATCGAGCTGTTAAATTGGAGTCAATAAGTACTTAATTGGATTCAACAAGCCTATAAATTGGATTCATCAAGATGTTAAATTGGAGTCAATGAGTACTTAATTGGATTCAACAAGCCTATAAATTGGATTCATCAAGATGTTAAATTGTATTCATCGAGCTGTTAAATTGGAGTCAATGAGTACTTAATTGGGATTCAACAAGCCTATAAATTGTATTCATCGAGCTGTTAAATTGGAGTCAATGAGTACTTAATTGGGATTCAACAAGCCTATAAATTGTATTCATCGAGCTGTTAAATTGGAGTCAATGAGTACTTAATTGGATTCAACAAGCCTATAAATTGGATTCATCAAGATGTTAAATTGTAATCATCGAGCTGTTAAATTGGAGTCAATGAGTACTTAATTGGGATTCAACAAGCCTATAAATTGTATTCATCGAGCTGTTAAATTGGAGTCAATGAGTACTTAATTGGATTCAACAAGCCTATAAATTGGATTCATCAAGATGTTAAATTGGAGTCAATGAGTACTTAATTGGATTCAACAAGCCTATAAATTGGATTCATCAAGATGTTAAATTGGAGTCAATGAGTACTTAATTGGATTCAACAAGCCGATTAATTGGATTCATCAAGATGTTAAATTGGAGTCAATGAGTACTTAAATGGATTCAACAAGCCTATAAATTGGATTCATCAAGATGTTAAATTGGAGTCAATGAGTACTTAATTGGATTCAACAAGCCGATAAATTGGATTCATCAAGATGTTAAATTGGAGTCGATGAGTACTTAATTGGATTCAACAAGCCTATAAATTGGATTCATCAAGATGTTAAATTGGAGTCAATGAGTACTTAATTGGATTCAACAAGCCGATAAATTGGATTCATCAAGATGTTAAATTGGAGTCAATGAGTACTTAATTGGATTCAACAAGCCTATAAATTGGATTCATCAAGATGTTAAATTGTATTCATCGAGCTGTTAAATTGGAGTCAATGAGTACTTAATTGGATTCAACAAGCCTATAAATTGGATTCATCAAGATGTTAAATTGGAGTCAATGAGTACTTAATTGGATTCAACAAGCCGATAAATTGTATTCATCGAGCTGTTAAATTGGAGTCAATGAGTACTTAATTGGATTCAACAAGCCTCTAAATTGGATTCATCAAGATGTTAAATTGGAGTCAATGAGTACTTAATTGGATTCAACAAGCCTATAAATTGGATTCATCAAGATGTTAAATTGGAGTCAATGAGTACTTAATTGGATTCAACAAGCCTATAAATTGGATTCATCAAGATGTTAAATTGTATTCATCGAGCTGTTAAATTGGAGTCAATGAGTACTTAATTGGATTCAACAAGCCTATAAATTGGATTCATCAAGATGTTAAATTGTATTCATCGAGCTGTTAAATTGGAGTCAATGAGTACTTAATTGGATTCAACAAGCCTATAAATTGGATTCATCAAGATGTTAAATTGTATTCATCGAGCTGTTAAATTGGAGTCAATGAGTACTTAATTGGATTCAACAAGCCGATAAATTGTATTCATCGAGCTGTTAAATTGGAGTCAATGAGTACTTAATTGGATTCAACAAGCCTCTAAGTTGGATTCATCAAGATGTTAAATTGGAGTCAATGAGTACTTAATTGGATTCAACAAGCCTATAAATTGGATTCATCAAGATGTTAAATTGTATTCATCGAGCTGTTAAATTGGAGTCAATGAGTACTTAATTGGATTCAACAAGCCTATAAATTGGATTCATCAAGATGTTAAATTGTATTCATCGAGCTGTTAAATTGGAGTCAATGAGTACTTAATTGGATTCAACAAGCCGATAAATTGGATTCATCAAGATGTTAAATTGGAGTCAATGAGTACTTAATTGGATTCAACAAGCCTATAAATTGGATTCATCAAGATGTTAAATTGTATTCATCGAGCTGTTAAATTGGAGTCAATGAGTACTTAATTGGATTCAACAAGCCTATAAATTGGATTCATCAAGATGTTAAATTGGAGTCAATGAGTACTTAATTGGATTCAACAAGCCTATAAATTGGATTCATCAAGATGTTGAATTGTATTCATCGAGCTGTTAAATTGGAGTCAATGAGTACTTAATTGGATTCAACAAGCCTATAAATTGGATTCATCAAGATGTTAAATTGGAGTCAATGAGTACTTAATTGGATTCAACAAGCCGATAAATTGTATTCATCGAGCTGTTAAATTGGAGTCAATGAGTACTTAATTGGATTCAACAAGCCTCTAAATTGGATTCATCAAGATGTTAAATTGGAGTCAATGAGTACTTAATTGGATTCAACAAGCCTATAAATTGTATTCATCGAGCTGTTAAATTGTATTCATCGAGCTGTTAAATTGGAGTCAATGAGTACTTAATTGGATTCAACAAGCCGATAAATTGTATTAATCGAGCTGTTAAATTGGAGTCAATGAGTACTTAATTGGATTCAACAAGCCTATAAATTGTATTAATCGAGCTGTTAAATTGGAGTCAATGAGTACTTAATTGGATTCAACAAGCCTCTAAATAGGATTCATCAAGATGTTAAATTGTATTCATCGAGCTGTTAAATTGGAGTCAATGAGTACTTAATTGGATTCAACAAGCCTATAAATTGGATTCATCAAGATGTTAAATTGGAGTCAATGAGTACTTAATTGGATTCAACAAGCCTATAAATTGTATTCATCGAGCTGTTAAATTGTATTAATCGAGCTGTTAAATTGGAGTCAATGAGTACTTAATTGGATTCAACAAGCCTATAAATTGTATTAATCGAGCTGTTAAATTGGAGTCAATGAGTACTTAATTGGATTCAACAAGCCTCTAAATTGGATTCATCGAGCTGTTAAATTGGAGTCAATGAGTACTTAATTGGATTCAACAAGCCGATAAATTGTATTAATCGAGCTGTTAAATTGGAGTCAATGAGTACTTAATTGGATTCAACAAGCCGATAAATTGTATTAATCGAGCTGTTAAATTGGAGTCAATGAGTACTTAATTGGATTCAACAAGCCTCTAAATTATATTCATCAAGATGTTAAATTGGAGTCAATGAGTACTTAATTGGATTCAACAAGCCTATAAATTGGATTCATCAAGATGTTAAATTGTATTCATCGAGCTGTTAAATTGGAGTCAATGAGTACTTAATTGGATTCAACAAGCCTATAAATTGTATTCATCGAGCTGTTAAATTGTATTCATCGAGCTGTTAAATTGGAGTCAATGAGTACTTAATTGGATTCAACAAGCCGATAAATTGTATTCATCGAGCTGTTAAATTGGAGTCAATGAGTACTTAATTGGATTCAACAAGCCTATAAATTGGATTCATCAAGATGTTAAATTGGAGTCAATGAGTACTTAATTGGATTCAACAAGCCTATAAATTGGATTCATCAAGATGTTAAATTGTATTCATCGAGCTGTTAAATTGGAGTCAATGAGTACTTAATTGGATTCAACAAGCCTATAAATTGGATTCATCAAGATGTTAAATTGTATTCATCAAGCCGTTAAATTGGAGTCAATGAGTACTTAATTGGATTCAACAAGCCGATAAATTGTATTCATCGAGCTGTTAAATTGGAGTCAATGAGTACTTAATTGGATTCAACAAGCCTATAAATTGGATTCATCAAGATGTTAAATTGTATTCATCGAGCTGTTAAATTGGAGTCAATGAGTACTTAATTGGATTCAACAAGCCTATAAATTGGATTCATCAAGATGTTAAATTGTATTCATCGAGCTGTTAAATTGGAATCAATGAGTACTTAATTCGATTCAACAAGCCGATAAATTGTATTCATCGAGCTGTTAAATTGGAGTCAATGAGTACTTAATTGGATTCAACAAGCCGATAAATTGGATTCATCAAGATGTTAAATTGGAGTCAATGAGTACTTAATTGGATTCAACAAGCCTATAAATTGGATTCATCAAGATTTTAAATTGTATTCATCGAGCTGTTAAATTGGAGTCAATGAGTACTTAATTGGATTCAACAAGCCTATAAATTGGATTCATCAAGATGTTAAATTGTATTCATCGAGCTGTTAAATTGGAGTCAATGAGTACTTAATTGGATTCAACAAGCCGATAAATTGTATTCATCGAGCTGTTAAATTGGAGTCAATGAGTACTTAATTGGATTCAACAAGCCTATAAATTGGATTCATCAAGATGTTAAATTGGAGTCAATGAGTACTTAATTGGATTCAACAAGCCTATAAATTGGATTCATCAAGATGTTAAATTGTATTCATCGAGCTGTTAAATTGGAGTCAATGAGTACTTAATTGGATTCAACAAGCCTATAAATTGGATTCATCAAGATGTTAAATTGGAGTCAATGAGTACTTAATTGGATTCATCAAGATGTTAAATTGGAGTCAATGAGTACTTAATTGGATTCAACAAGCCTATAAATTGGATTCATCAAGATGTTAAATTAGAGTCAATGAGTACTTAATTGGATTCAACAAGCCTATAAATTGGATTCATCAAGATGTTAAATTGGAGTCAATGAGTACTTAATTGGATTCATCAAGATGTTAAATTGGAGTCAATGAGTACTTAATTGGATTCAACAAGCCTATAAATTGGATTCATCAAGATGTTAAATTGTATTCATCGAGCTGTTAAATTGGAGTCAATGAGTACTTAATTGGATTCAACAAGCCTATAAATTGGATTCATCAAGATGTTAAATTGTATTCATCGAGCTGTTAAATTGGAGTCAATGAGTACTTAATTGGATTCAACAAGCCTATAAATTGGATTCATCAAGATGTTAAATTGTATTCATCGAGCTGTTAAATTGGAGTCAATGAGTACTTAATTGGATTCAACAAGCCTATAAATTGGATTCATCAAGATGTTAAATTGTATTCATCGAGCTGTTAAATTGGAGTCAATGAGTACTTAATTGGATTCAACAAGCCTATAAATTGGATTCATCAAGATGTTAAATTGTATTCATCGAGCTGTTAAATTGGAGTCAATGAGTACTTAATTGGATTCAACAAGCCTATAAATTGGATTCATCAAGATGTTAAATTGGAGTCAATGAGTACTTAATTGGATTCATCAAGATGTTAAATTGGAGTCAATGAGTACTTAATTGGATTCAACAAGCCTATAAATTGGATTCATCAAGATGTTAAATTAGAGTCAATGAGTACTTAATTGGATTCAACAAGCCTATAAATTGGATTCATCAAGATGTTAAATTGGAGTCAATGAGTACTTAATTGGATTCATCAAGATGTTAAATTGGAGTCAATGAGTACTTAATTGGATTCAACAAGCCTATAAATTGGATTCATCAAGATGTTAAATTGTATTCATCGAGCTGTTAAATTGGAGTCAATGAGTACTTAATTGGATTCAACAAGCCTATAAATTGGATTCATCAAGATGTTAAATTGGAGTCAATGAGTACTTAATTGGATTCAACAAGCCGATAAATTGGATTCATCAAGATGTTAAATTGGAGTCAATGAGTACTTAATTGGATTCAACAAGATGTTAAATTGGAGTCAATGAGTACTTATTTGGATTCAACAAGCCGATAAATTGTATTCATTGAGCTGTTAAATTGGAGTCAATGAGTACTTAATTGGATTCAACAAGATGTTAAATTGGAGTCAATGAGTACTTAATTGGATTCAACAAGATGTTAAATTGGAGTCAATGAGTACTTAATTGGATTCAACAAGATGTTAAATTGGAGTCAATGAGTACTTAATTGGATTCAACAAGATGTTAAATTGGAGTCAATGAGTACTTAATTGGATTCAACAAGATGTTAAATTGGAGTCAATGAGTACTTAATTCTATTCAACAAGCCGATAAATTGGATTCATCAAGATGTTAAATTGGAGTCAATGAGTACTTAATTGGATTCAACAAGCCGATAAATTGTATTCATCGAGCTGTTAAATTGGAGTCAATGAGTACTTAATTAGATTCAACAAGATGTTAAATTGGAGTCAATGAGTACTTAATTGGATTCAACAAGATGTTAAATTGGAGTCAATGAGTACTTAATTGGATTCAACAAGCCGATAAATTGTATTCATCGAGCTGTTAAATTGGAGTCAATGAGTACTTAATTGGATTCAACAAGATGTTAAATTGGAGTCAATGAGTACTTAATTGGATTCAACAAGCCGATAAATTGTATTCATCGAGCTGTTAAATTGGAGTCAATGAGTACTTAATTGGATTCAACAAGATGTTAAATTGGAGTCAATGAGTACTTAATTGGATTCAACAAGCCGATAAATTGTATTCATCGAGCTGTTAAATTGGAGTCAATGAGTACTTAATTGGATTCAACAAGATGTTAAATTGGAGTCAATGAGTTCTTAATTGGATTCAACAAGATGTTAAATTGGAGTCAATGAGTACTTAATTGGATTCAACAAGCCGATAAATTGTATTCATCGAGCTGTTAAATTGGAGTCAATGAGTACTTAATTGGATTCAACAAGATGTTAAATTGGAGTCAAAGAGTACTTAATTGGATTCAACAAGATGTTAAATATGGAGTCAATGAGTACTTAATTGGATTCAACAAGCCGATAAATTGTATTCATCGAGCTGTTAAATTGTATTCATCGAGCTGTTAAATTGGAGTCAATGAGTAATTAATTGGATTCAACAAGCCTATAAATAGGATTCATCGAGCTGTTAAATTGTATTCATCGAGCTGTTAAATTGGAGTCAATGAGTAATTAATTGGATTCATCAAGCCGATAAATAGGATTCATCGAGCTGTTAAATTGTATTCATCGAGCTGTTAAATTGGAGTCAATGAGTAATTAATTGGATTCAACAAGCCGATAAATTGGATTCATCAAGATGTTAAATTGTATTCATCGAGCTGTTAAATTGGAGTCAATGAGTACTTAATTGGGATTCAACAAGCCTATAAATTGGATTCATCAAGATGTTAAATTGTATTCATCGAGCTGTTAAATTGGAGTCAATGAGTACTTAATTGGATTCATCAAGCCGATAAATTGGATTCATCAAGATGTTAAATTGTATTCATCGAGCTGTTAAATTGGAGTCAATGAGTACTTAATTGGGATTCAACAAGCCTATAAATTGGATTCATCATGATGTTAAATTGTATTCATCGAGCTGTTAAATTGGAGTCAATGAGTACTTAATTGGATTCAACAAGCCGATAAATTGTATTCATCGAGCTGTTAAATTGGAGTCAATGAGTACTTAATTGGATTCAACAAGATGTTAAATTGGAGTCAATGAGTACTTAATTGGATTCAACAAGATGTTAAATTGGAGTCAATGAGTACTTAATTGGATTCAACAAGCCGATAAATTGTATTCATCGAGCTGTTAAATTGGAGTGAATGAGTACTTAATTGGATTCAACAAGATGTTAAATTGGAGTCAATGAGTACTTAATTGGATTCAACAAGCCGATAAATTGTATTCATCGAGCTGTTAATTTGGAGTCAATGAGTACTTAATTGGATTCAACAAGATGTTAAATTGGAGTCAATGAGTACTTAATTGGATTCAACAAGCCGATAAATTGTATTCATCGAGCTGTTAAATTGGAGTCAATGAGTACTTAATTGGATTCAACAAGATGTTAAATTGGAGTCAATGAGTACTTAATTGGATTCAACAAGATGTTAAATTGGAGTCAATGAGTACTTAATTGGATTCAACAAGCCGATAAATTGTATTCATCGAGCTGTTAAATTGGAGTCAATGAGTACTTAATTGGATTCAACAAGATGTTAAATTGGAGTCAATGAGTACTTAATTGGATTCAACAAGATGTTAAATTGGAGTCAATGAGTACTTAATTGGATTCAACAAGCCGATAAATTGTATTCATCGAGCTGTTAAATTGTATTCATCGAGCTGTTAAATTGGAGTCAATGAGTAATTAATTGGATTCAACAAGCCGATAAATTGGATTCATCAAGATGTTAAATTGTATTCATCGAGCTGTTAAATTGGAGTCAATGAGTACTTAATTGGGATTCAACAAGCCTATAAATTGGATTCATCAAGATGTTAAATTGTATTCATCGAGCTGTTAAATTGGAGTCAATGAGTACTTAATTGGATTCATCAAGCCGATAAATTGGATTCATCAAGATGTTAAATTGTATTCATCGAGCTGTTAAATTGGAGTCAATGAGTACTTAATTGGGATTCAACAAGCCTATAAATTGGATTCATCAAGATGTTAAATTGTATTCATCGAGCTGTTAAATTGTATTCATCGAGCTGTTAAATTGGAGTCAATGAGTACTTAATTGGGATTCAACAAGCCTATAAATTGGATTCATCAAGATGTTAAATTGTATTCATCGAGCTGTTAAATTGGAGTCAATGAGTACTTAATTGGGATTCAACAAGCCTATAAATTGGATTCATCAAGATGTTAAATTGTATTCATCGAGCTGTTAAATTGGAGTCAATGAGTACTTAATTGGGATTCAACAAGCCTATAAATTGGATTCATCAAGATGTTAAATTGTATTCATCGAGCTGTTAAATTGGAGTCAATGAGTACTTAATTGGATTCAACAAGCCGATAAATTGGATTCATCAAGATGTTAAATTGTATTCATCGAGCTGTTAAATTGGAGTCAATGAGTACTTAATTGGATTCAACAAGCCGATAAATTGGATTCATCAAGATGTTAAATTGTATTCATCGAGCTGTTAAATTGGAGTCAATGAGTACTTAATTGGGATTCAACAAGCCTATAAATTGGATTCATCAAGATGTTAAATTGTATTCATCGAGCTGTTAAATTGGAGTCAATGAGTACTTAATTGGATTCATCAAGCCGATAAATTGGATTCATCAAGATGTTAAATTGTATTCATCGAGCTGTTAAATTGGAGTCAATGAGTACTTAATTGGGATTCAACAAGCCTATAAATTGGATTCATCAAGATGTTAAATTGTATTCATCGAGCTGTTAAATTGGAGTCAATGAGTACTTAATTGGATTCAACAAGCCGATAAATTGGATTCATCAAGATGTTAAATTGTATTCATCGAGCTGTTAAATTGGAGTCAATAAGTACTTAATTGGATTCATCAAGCCGATAAATTGGATTCATCAAGATGTTAAATTGTATTCATCGAGCTGTTAAATTGGAGTCAATGAGTACTTAATAGGATTCAACAAGCCGATAAATTGGATTCATCAAGATGTTAAATTGTATTCATCGAGCTGTTAAATTGGAGTCAATGAGTACTTAATTGGGATTCAACAAGCCTATAAATTGGATTCATCAAGATGTTAAATTGTATTCATCGAGCTGTTAAATTGGAGTCAATGAGTACTTAATTGGGATTCAACAAGCCTATAAATTGGATTCATCATGATGTTAAATTGTATTCATCGAGCTGTTAAATTGGAGTCAATAAGTACTTAATTGGATTCATCAAGCCGATAAATTGGATTCATCAAGATGTTAAATTGTATTCATCGAGCTGTTAAATTGGAGTCAATGAGTACTTAATTGGATTCAACAAGCCGATAAATTGGATTCATCAAGATGTTAAATTGTATTCATCGAGCTGTTAAATTGGAGTCAATGAGTACTTAATTGGGATTCAACAAGCCTATAAATTGGATTCATCAAGATGTTAAATTGTATTCATCGAGCTGTTAAATTGGAGTCAATGAGTACTTAATTGGATTCATCAAGCCGATAAATTGGATTCATCAAGATGTTAAATTGTATTCATCGAGCTGTTAAATTGGAGTCAATGAGTACTTAATTGGGATTCAACAAGCCTATAAATTGGATTCATCAAGATGTTAAATTGTATTCATCGAGCTGTTAAATTGGAGTCAATGAGTACTTAATTGGATTCAACAAGCCGATAAATTGGATTCATCAAGATGTTAAATTGTATTCATCGAGCTGTTAAATTGGAGTCAATAAGTACTTAATTGGATTCATCAAGCCGATAAATTGGATTCATCAAGATGTTAAATTGTATTCATCGAGCTGTTAAATTGGAGTCAATGAGTACTTAATAGGATTCAACAAGCCGATAAATTGGATTCATCAAGATGTTAAATTGTATTCATCGAGCTGTTAAATTGGAGTCAATGAGTACTTAATTGGGATTCAACAAGCCTATAAATTGGATTCATCAAGATGTTAAATTGTATTCATCGAGCTGTTAAATTGGAGTCAATGAGTACTTAATTGGGATTCAACAAGCCTATAAATTGGATTCATCATGATGTTAAATTGTATTCATCGAGCTGTTAAATTGGAGTCAATAAGTACTTAATTGGATTCATCAAGCCGATAAATTGGATTCATCAAGATGTTAAATTGTATTCATCGAGCTGTTAAATTGGAGTCAATGAGTACTTAATAGGATTCAACAAGCCGATAAATTGTATTCATCGAGCTGTTAAATTGTATTCATCGAGCTGTTAAATTGGAGTCAATGAGTACTTAATAGGATTCATCAAGCCGATAAATTGGATTCATCAAGATGTTAAATTGTATTCATCGAGCTGTTAAATTGGAGTCAATGAGTACTTAATAGGATTCAACAAGCCGATAAATTGTATTCATCGAGCTGTTAAATTGTATTCATCGAGCTGTTAAATTGGAGTCAATGAGTACTTAATTGGATTCATCAAGCAGATAAATTGGATTCATCAAGATGTTAAATTGTATTCATCGAGCTGTTAAATTGGAGTCAATGAGTACTTAATTGGATTCATCAAGCCGATAAATTGGATTCAGAAAAGAAATCTATTAGTTATGGCTTTAATCTGAAGCAGTAATTTTGATTTTAAATAGTAACAAATTTATTGGTAGTACATAACTGATTTATTATTTTTTGTAATAATTTTTGTACAAACCTATTTTGAAAAGCTATATTGTTAAACATTTTGAAGAAGAAAGAGGGATAAGCAAAAATTAAAATTTAATTTGAGTTTTAGTTTCGTTTAATTTTTAATAATAATTTCATTTACCAAAAAGATACTTTACTTTCCAACCTATGTTTGTATGTAGTTATTAAGCATATGTTACTGAAGCTGTATTTAGTGTGGACGTTTGCCAAACATGCTCTACGCCGATGTAAGTCATTGTTGTGGGTCCCCCTCTTATAATTAATATTCTGTTTTTATATGCTAAACAACACTGGGTTTTTCAAGGAGCACTTGTAGGCCTACTGGTTAGCGTCTGTTGCTAACCCTTAAGGAATGAATGATAGGGGTGTTGATGGTTTGTTATGTTATGTTACATACACTGCTAGGAGATAGATCCGCTTTGTGGAATTACAGCTAAAATTAAAATTATTTTTGAAATGAAAAAAAATATCGTAACAGGTTAGTTTTTGGTATATTGTAAATAATAATGTATTGTAATAGAAAATAGTGCTCTGCTTTATAAAGAAACTATCACAGTATGTGTTGTGTGTTTCCGCTTTGTGAATATGTTCATATTGTTTAAATTTATGTATGGTTTCTGTATGATTGAAATTATTTTGTCTTCTTTAGAATGTTTTCTTTTGAAACATATGTGAAAACGAAAAAGGTCGTTGCACCTATCTTTGTCGACTGTTACTAAAAGTATTTTTATTTTTTAAATTATGATCATGACTAAAAAAATATCTGAAGGTCACACCCAACTGTTGCGTGAGATCCCAAATTAATTGGATCGGTGTAGGTTGTACAATGTTTAATATTGTAATACTAACGGAAGCGTTAGAATATATTTCCACTTTTTTGTTACAGAATACCTTAAATTTTGGCAAACTCCGACATACCCTGCATGGAAAAGTCTCTTTTACTTTGGAATATTTCGTTTGTAACTACAATTCCAGTTGAACTTGCTGTACTCGCAGCCGCGACGAAATTAATTGCCCTCTTGTTATATTTTAGCCTTTAGCTACCCTTGTCAGATACTAGAGGGCCAGATACTTGCGTCTCTTCTTACAGTAGTGATGGGCTGTCGTTTTATTAAGCTAAATTGTGTCGAGTAATGAATGTAGGAGTGCAAAGAGTCATCGTCCATCTAAGGCGATACCTGTGACATCACTCGTGACGATTAACTGTTTATTTATTACGGAAACAACGAACAACACATGTGGTTAATGACCCTTTTCGGACGATTGTGTGCAATGACAGTTGTATGACGCCTGACGGAGGAAAATTATTTCGTTGATCGTTTTGATTCCTGTTAAAGTACAGCCGTACTTCAAAAATCTTGAGCTCTTGAAGATTTGGTTTTTATTTACAAAAGTTATACATTTTAAAGTATTATTCAAGTATGTTTATTTATTTGAATGAGTCAGAAGAGTTGGCCACCGCTTCTGATTGAACGTGTAAAGCTGCGCGCATGAGTGGTGAATATCTTTCCCCTCTCCTTTTGTATCTTGTTAAAATATTTACTCAAGTGCCGTTTCATAAAGTGTATAATCAGGCTTACTTTGCTTACCTTGGAAACGGCGTAAATGATGTTAGAATTAAACGACTTCTTTATGGATTTTATTAAACTAATTGTTATAAACATTATTTGTACCAATTAATAAATCGATTTCGACTTAAAATCAGTGTTCGGTAAAAATACTGGTGTCGCGTAAACATTATATTGTAATAAAAACTTTACTGGCTGCGTAGTGAGTCCTCAGGTTCGCAGGAAAATATGAACTTGTCGCCGTCACTCCCACAATGAAACACATTGTTGTTCGGCATTAAAATACTGGTGTCGCGTAAACATTATATTGTAATAAAAACTTTACTGGCTGCGTAGTGAGTCCTCAGGTTCGCAGGAAAATATGAACTTGTCGCCGTCACTCCCACAATGAAACACATTGTTGTTCGGCATTAAAATACTGACGTCGTGTAAACATATTGTAATAAAAACTTTTCTGGCTGCGTAGTGAGTCCTCAGGTTCGCAGGAAAATATGTACTGGTCGCCGTCACTCCCAAACAATGAAACACATTGTTGTTCGGCAATAATGGTCTATAAGTCGCGAGATATACCAAGAGACCTGGCCTACTTGTAACTATGTGATGGTCAGCTGCCTGACCTTCCCCCTCCATTAGTCGGCGAACTTCCTCAAGTCTCGTGAGTTACATGCTTACAAAAACCTATAAAACTTCGCTTCTGAAACATCTTTATATAAAATAACGTAGTGAAGAAACGTATTAGGGCACAAACAAATGTAGCAGTATGTTGTTTCCAGTCAAACCACTAGAGTCGGTGTTGCAACTCTGCACGTGTATTTTCAATTTTACATTAAATACAGTGTGTTTGAAATTGTGTGTATAATACAATTATATTTATTGTCAAAATTACTTCTATTTTGGTTTGGCAAAGTGGATCATGGCATCCGCGCCGGCTTTGACTAGAAGACTTGATTTCATTCATATGATTGAGCAACACAAAAGTGGCGGCTATTAGCATTGACTTCTTACAGGAAGGTTACATCTCTGGACCTTGATGTTGGGAACTTTGTGTAAATATAGATGACATTAAAATGTTGGCACTTCTTGTAATATTGTTGGCCAAACAATTAAAATCGTCGAAACTTCAAATCAGATTACACATGATGTTTTGTGGCTGAATTATTTACGAAAATAGGCCTATTACATGAATGTTCACGTGTAAACACTTTATTTTATTGTATACTGTATAATTGTTATTGTAATAAATATTCGGGCATTTCTCACATTTCTCTGTAAAGTTACGGAATTTATGTTCGTCGATATTAATTTATCACATATTTGCTATCAGTATTTTACATGAATTTTCACGTGTAAACACTTTATTTTATTATATACTGTGTATTTGTTATTGTAATAAATATTCGGGCATTTCACACATTTCTCTGTAAAGTTACGGAATTTATGTTCGTCGATATTAATTTATCACATATTTGCTATCAGTATTTTACATGAATTTTCACGTGTAAACACTTTATTTTATTATATACTGTGTATTTGTTATTGTAATAAATATTCGGGCATTTCTCACATTTCTCTGTAAAGTTACGGAATTTATGTTCGTCGATATTAATTTATCACATATTTGCTATCAGTATTTTACATGAATTTTCACGTGTAAACACTTTATTTTATTATATACTGTGTATTTGTTATTGCAATAAATATTCGGGCATTTCTCACATTCCTCTGTAAAGTTACGGAATTTATGTTCGTCGATATTAATTTATCACATATTTGCTATCAGTATTTTACATGAGTTCTTTATTTTAAGTAACTCATACCTATAACTTTCTGAAATAAATGGTAAATGTTTCACTCATTCAGTTGCAAGCAATGTTTCGAATAATGTGGAATGAGTTGTTTCTAAAACTCCTGTTTGTAATTCGATTTAGTCAAAATATGTGAGAAATAATGAAGAATTTATTTTAAAATTCTTGTTTGTAACAATCTTCAATTAATAGTGAATGAATTAGGCCATAATCAATGTTGAAATAATGGAGAAGTTATTTTAAAACTGCTGTTTGACGTCCTATAATTAATAGTAGAGGGTTCATAGATTCAGTCATAATCAATGTTGGAAATAATGGAGAAGTTATTGTAAAACTACTGTTCGTAACGTCCTATAATTAATGGTAGATGGTTTATAGATTCAGTCATAATCAATGTTGGAAATAATGGAGAAGTTATTGTAAAACTACTGTTCGTAACGTCCTATAATTAATGGTAGATGGTTCATAGATTCAGTCATAATCAATGTTGGAAATAATGGAGAAGTTATTGTAAAACTACTGTTCGTAACGTCCTATAATTAATAGTAGAGTGTTCATAGATTCAGTCATAATCAATGTTGGAAATAATAGAGAAGTTATTGTAAAACTACTGTTCGTAACGTCCTATAATTAATGGTAGATGGTTCATAGACTCAGTCATAATCAATGTTGGAAATAATGGAGAAGTTATTGTAAAACTACTATTCGTAACGTCCTATAATTAATGGTAGATGGTTTATAGATTCAGTCATAATCAATGTTGGAAATAATGGAGAAGTTATTGTAAAACTACTGTTTGTAACGTCCTATAATTAATGGTAGATGGTTCATAGATTCAGTCATAATCAATGTTGGAAATAATGGAGAAGTTATTGTAAAACTACTATTCCTAACGTCCTATAATTAATGGTAGGTGGTTTATAGATTCAGTCATAATCAATGTTGGAAATAATGGAGAAGTTATTGTAAAACTACTATTCGTAACGTCCTATAATTAATGGTAGATGGTTTATAGATTCAGTCATAATCAATGTTGGAAATAATGGAGAAGTTATTGTAAAACTACTATTCGTAACGTCCTATAATTAATGGTAGATGGTTTATAGATTCAGTCATAATCAATGTTGGAAATAATTGAGAAGTTATTGTAAAACTACTGTTCGTAACGTCCTATAATTAATGGTAGATGGTTTATACATTCAGTCATAATCAATGTTGGAAATAATGGAGAAGTTATTGTAAAACTACTATTCGTAACGTCCTATAATTAATGGTAGATGGTTTATAGATTCAGTCATAAACAATGTTGGAAATAATGGAGAAGTTATTGTAAAACTACTGTTCGTAACGTCCTATAATTAATGGTAGATGGTTCATAGATTCACTCATAATCAATGTTAGAAATAATGGAGAAGTTATTTTAAAACTGCTAGAAGTTATTTTAAAACTGCTGTTTGTAACGTCCTATAATTAATAGTAGAGTGTTCATAGATTCAGTCATAATCAATGTTGGAAATAATGGAGAAGTTATTGTAAAACTACTGTTCGTAACGTCCTATAATTAATGGTAGATGGTTCATAGATTCAGTCATAATCAATGTTGGAAATAATGGAGAAGTTATTGTAAAACTACTGTTCGTAACGTCCTATAATTAATGGTAGATGGTTCATAGATTCAGTCATAATCAATGTTGGAAATAATGCAGAAGTTATTGTAAAACTACTGTTTGTAACGTCCTATATTTAATGGTAGAGGGTTTATAGATTCAGTCATAATCAATATTGGAAATAATGGAGAAGTTATTGTAAAACTACTGTTTGTAACGTCCTATAATTAATGGTAGATGGTTCATAGATTCAGTCATAATCAATGTTGGAAATAATGGAGAAGTTATTGTAAAACTACTGTTCGTAACGTCCTATAATTAATGGTAGATGGTTCATAGATTCACTCATAATCAATGTTGGAAATAATGGAGAAGTTATTTTAAAACTGCTAGAAGTTATTGTAAAACTACTGTTCGTAACGTCCTATAATTAATGGTAGATGGTTTATAGATTCAGTCATAATCAATGTTGGAAATAATGGAGAAGTTATTGTAAAACTACTGTTCGTAACGTCCCATAATTAATGGTAGATGGTTCATAGACTCAGTCATAATCAATGTTGGAAATAATGGAGAAGTTATTGTAAAACTACTGTTCGTAACGTCCTATAATTAATGGTAGATGGTTCATAGATTCAGTCATAATCAATGTTGGAAATAATGGAGAAGTTATTGTAAAACTACTGTTCGTAACGTCCTATAATTAATGGTAGATGGTTCTAGCTTCACTCATAATCAATGTTGGAAATAATGGAGAAGTTATTTTAAAACTGCTAGAAGTTATTTTAAAACTGCTGTTTGACGTCCTATAATTAATAGTAGAGGGTTCATAGATTCAGTCATAATCAATGTTGGAAATAATGGAGAAGTTATTGTAAAACTACTATTCGTAACGTCCTATAATTAATGGTAGATGGTTTATAGATTCAGTCATAATCAATGTTGGAAATAATGGAGAAGTTATTGTAAAACTACTGTTCGTAACGTCCTATAATTAATGGTAGATGGTTCATAGATTCACTCATAATCAATGTTGGAAATAATGGAGAAGTTATTTTAAAACTGCTAGAAGTTATTTTAAAACTGCTGTTTGTAACGTCCTATAATTAATAGTAGAGTGTTCATAGATTCAGTCATAATCAATGTTGGAAATAATGGAGAAGTTATTGTAAAACTACTGTTCGTAACGTCCTATAATTAATGGTAGATGGTTCATAGACTCAGTCATAATCAATGTTGGAAATAATGGAGAAGTTATTGTAAAACTACTGTTCGTAACGTCCTATAATTAATGGTAGATGGTTTATAGATTCAGTCATAATCAATGTTGGAAATAATGGAGAAGTTATTGTAAAACTACTGTTCGTAACGTCCTATAATTAATGGTAGATGGTTCATAGACTCAGTCATAATCAATGTTGGAAATAATGGAGAAGTTATTGTAAAACTACTGTTCGTAACGTCCTATAATTAATGGTAGATGGTTCATAGATTCAGTCATAATCAATGTTGGAAATAATGGAGAAGTTATTGTAAAACTACTGTTCGTAACGTCCTATAATTAATGGTAGATGGTTCATAGACTCAGTCATAATCAATGTTGGAAATAATGGAGAAGTTATTGTAAAACTACTGTTCGTAACGTCCTATAATTAATGGTAGATGGTTCATAGACTCAGTCATAGTCAATGTTGGAAATGATGGAGAAGTTATTCTAAAACTACTGTTCGTAACGTCCTATAATTAATGGTAGAGGGTTCATAGATTCACTCATAATCAATGTTGGAAATAATGGAGAAGTTATTGTAAAACTACTGTTCGTAACGTCCTATAATTAATGGTAGATGGTTCATAGACTCAGTCATAATCAATGTTGGAAATAATGGAGAAGTTATTGTAAAACTGCTGTTTGTAACGTCCTATAATTAATGGTAGAGGGTTCATAGATTCACTCATAATCAATGTTGGAAATAATTGAGAAGTTATTGTAAAACTACTGTTCGTAACGTCCTATAATTAATGGTAGATGGTTCATAGATTCAGTCATAATCAATGTTGGAAATAATGGAGAAGTTATTGTAAAACTACTGTTCGTAACGTCCTATAAATAATGGTAGATGGTTCATAGACTCAGTCATAATCAATGTTGGAAATAATGGAGAAGTAATTGTAAAACTGCTGTTTGTAACGTCCTATAATTAATGGTAGATGGTTCATAGATTCAGTCATAATCAATGTTGGAAATAATGGAGAAGTTATTGTAAAACTACTGTTCGTAACGTCCTATAATTAATGGTAGATGGTTCATAGATTCAGTCATAATCAATGTTGGAAATAATGGTGAAGTTATTGTAAAACTACTGTTTGTAACGTCCTATAATTAATAGTAGAGGGTTCATAGAGTCACTCATAATCAATGTTGGAAATAATGGAGAAGTTATTGTAAAACTACTGTTCGTAACTACCTATAATTAATGGTAGATGGTTCATAGACTCAGTCAGAATCAATGTTGGAAATAATGGAGAAGTTATTGTAAAACTACTGTTCGTAACTTCCTATAATTAATGGTAGATGGATCATAGACTCAGTCATAATCAATGTTGGAAATAATGGAGAAGTTATTGTAAAACTACTGTTCGTAACGTCCTATAATTAATGGTAGATGGTTCATAGACTCAGTCATAATCAATGTTGGAAATAACGGAGAAGTTATTGTAAAACTGCTGTTTGTAACGTCCTATAATTAATGGTAGATGGTTCATAGATTCAGTCATAATCAATGTTGGAAATAATGGAGAAGTTATTGTAAAACTACTGTTCGTAACGTCCTATAATTAATGGTAGATGGTTCATAGATTCAGTCATAATCAATGTTGGAAATAATGGTGAAGTTATTGTAAAACTACTGTTTGTAACGTCCTATAATTAATAGTAGAGGGTTCATAGAGTCACTCATAATCAATGTTGGAAATAATGGAGAAGTTATTGTAAAACTGCTGTTCGTAACTACCTATAATTAATGGTAGATGGTTTATAGACTCAGTCAGAATCAATGTTGGAAATAATGGAGAAGTTATTGTAAAACTACTGTTCGTAACTTCCTATAATTAATGGTAGATGGTTCATAGACTCAGTCATAATCAATGTTGGAAATAATGGAGAAGTTGAAATAATGGAGAAGTTATTGTAAAACTACTGTTCGTAACTTCCTATAATTAATGGTAGATGGTTCATAGACTCAGTCATAATCAATGTTGGAAATAATGGAGAAGTTATTGTAAAACTACTGTTCGTAACGTCCTATAATTAATGGTAGATGGTTCATAGACTCAGTCATAATCAATGTTGGAAATGATGGAGAAGTTATTCTAAAACTACTGTTCGTAACGTCCTATAATTAATGGTAGAGGGTTCATAGATTCACTCATAATCAATGTTGGAAATAATGGAGAAGTTATTGTAAAACTACTGTTCGTAACGTCCTATAATTAATGGTAGATGGTTCATAGATTCAGTCATAATCAATGTTGGAAATAATGGAGAAGTTATTGTAAAACTACTGTTCGTAACGTCCTATAATTAATGGTAGATGGTTCATAGATTCAGTCATAATCAATGTTGGAAATAATGGAGAAGTTATTGTAAAACTACTGTTCGTAACGTCCTATAATTAATGGTAGATGGTTCATAGATTCAGTCATCAATGTTGGAAATAATGGAGAAGTTGTTTCTAAAACCCCTGTAAGGGGATGTGGATGTGCCTGCCAGCAAGTGTGTTTGGAGGGGAAAGTTTTTGCGCGTGCGCATGAGTATTGGTCCGTGTGTGAATTTCTACATGTGAAAGTGTGCGCACGTGTGTGTGTGTGTGTGTGTGTGTGAATGACTGTCTGTGTAAGTTAAAGAGAAGGAGAGTGTGTATGGGATTTAAAAAATAATGGAGAAGTTATTGTAAAACCCCTGTAAGGGGATGTGGATGTGCCTGCCAGCAAGTGTGTTTGGAGGGGAATGTTTTTGCGCGTGCGCATGAGTATTGGTCCGTGTGTGAGTTTCTACTTGTGAAAGTGTGCGCACGTGTGTGTGTGTGTGTGAATGACTGTCTGTGTAAGTGAAAGAGAAGGAGAGAGTATGTATGGGATTTAAAAAATAATGTATTTATT
Organism: Prosapia bicincta; assembly: GCA_036971475.1. Classification (NCBI taxonomy): domain Eukaryota; kingdom Metazoa; phylum Arthropoda; class Insecta; order Hemiptera; family Cercopidae; genus Prosapia; species Prosapia bicincta. The sequence continues at coordinate 70,716,766 of JBAIZL010000004.1, forward strand.
GTTCAGAACTAATCTAGACACGTTCTTCTATTTCAACTAATATTAAGATCCCCGATTAAAGACAACTACGAGTATTTACTAGATTTAAGGCACCGCTGTGACGGCAATATTAAGTTAGTATTTATTCTATTTAAGGTGCTTAGAATGGAATTTTTGCTGGTTATGTTGTAAACTTATTACTAATTTTTTTAAATGTTTAGCAAATAGTCTACATTCGTTTAGCAAGAATGAAATTTTGAAAAATCTTTTCTTTTAGCGTAATTTTATTAAAATTCTCTATGAAATGGGTAGGTTGTTATATTGTAGATTTTTAAAAATTATTAAATTGAGTAAGTGCAATTGAATATGCATTACTTATTTTAATTACTTATTAAAGAGATTGTGTTAATCACTACGAAAAATGATTTTTCGTGAAGAAATCTCTACTCTGTAAAGCAGAATTCTTGGGTTTCAACTTTTGGATGCAAACATTTCTATTCAGCGATGTCTATCTCAGTTTAAATTCACCTAATGTATCCTAATTACTTTAAAGGGAAATACGCGTGTTTAGAACAGGACGTGGTCGGTAATCGACAACAATTACAGATTACGGAAAAAAGAAAACTGAGTTTTTGTAATTTTCAAACCCATTGCCCCTTAACACGCACAGTCTTCGAAATTAATTTAAGTTTTTCCAATTACATAGTATGTTACATTTCAACTGGAAAAATCTGAACTATAAAATAAGTTTAAAGTGTGTTATATTGCTATTAGCTACACAAAACGAGTAGCTTTACAAGATACGAACTAGTTGTGGAAGCCACTTGCACTTGTTCGGTTCATTACAGAACTAAATGTTTGCACGAACAGGAACGAAGCTAGGCGGAAGGGAAAAGTTTGTTATATTGCTATTAGCTACACGAGACGAGTAGCTTTACAAGATACGAACTAGTTGTGAAAGCCACTTGCACTTGTTCGGTTCATTACAGAACTAAATGTTTGCACGAACAGGAACGAAGCTAGGCGGAAGGGAAAAGTTTGTTATATTGCTATTAGCTACACAAAACGAGTAGCTTTACAAGATACGAACTAGTTGTGGAAGCCACTTGCACTTGTTCGGTTCATTACAGAACTAAATGTTTGCACGAACAGGAACGAAGCTAGGCGGAAGGGAAAAGTTTGTTATATTGCTATTAGCTACACAAAACGAGTAGCTTTACAAGATACGAACTAGTTGTGAAAGCCACTTGCACTTGTTCGGTTCATTACAGAACTAAATGTTTGCACGAACAGGAACGAAGCTAGGCGGAAGGGAAAAGAGTTTGCTACAAGATTTACAATAGTAAATTTCAACACAGGTTTCCGCCTCCAACTAATTATACCCTGAAGGATTTTAAACATAACTCTTACAGTCAGTTACACGTATTGGGACGCCACTTGACAGGTGGATTATAAAGGTAATTTGTAAAGAACATTCGTTGCAGAGAAAGATGTTCGTAGGAAAAGCTCCATAGGCCGATGCAGGTTTGGTTTGCCTCTAATAATAGCGGGTTAGTCTGCTGCGCACGAATACTGACCGCGTTTAAATATAGTTCCGAGACTACATCAGTCGCTGACCCACGCTTTGCGCTAAGTAGCTTCACCCCGAACACAATTCTACATCCGTATTTTTGGGTTGTACTGAAAATCAAGAGAATTTAAAAAAATGAATTTATAATGTGTTTTGCGTTATGTAATACAAAGGCATATAAATAGTGAAAGCAATTATGTGCATAAAACAATAATTTTAATTTTGAACAAACATATTATATCGCCTATTATTAACATTTATTTAGTAATATTGTTTTTCAGAGCATTTCTCTTAACCCCGGTTCAATGTAGGCTCCCTTAGGTTAACCTACCTGTATAGGCAATGAGATGAATTTCCCCTATTGTCAGTACTAAGGGAACATTATATACTTTCCTTAGCCCTACCTATAGTCTTAATGATGTAACCTGTCTTATGGACCTTGACGTGCCTTATCAATTGCAGTCGTCAGCTGTTTCGTAATGACTAACCAAGTAAATTAACTTTCTTACCCGAATCATAATGTCCAAGCTTCTATCGAATATCCGAAAAGTACGTTAAAATATAGCAAGAACGATACAAAACCTGGCATAGTTTATTAAATTAAATTTGTTAAATTTACAGAACATTAACACCTATATTGGTTTTTTTACCAAATTATGTCGTGTTTAGTATCGTTCTTATATTTTTACGCAATTTTCAAATTTATCGATAAGAAATATTGGAAAAATTATTAGGTTAAGAATTCACTTTGGGGACGCTAGTAAGCCACGGGTGGCTGCGTGTTACGGCACATCCGGGTCCGCAAGGCAGGTTATATCATGTTGATTATTATTAAAACCTTTTGTAAATAACGAGGAAAGACTTCCTTGTCCGTGCGTGCGTGTGTGTGTCTGTCTTTCTGTCTACCTGACTGCATGTCTGCTTGGTTGTCTCTCTACCTACCTGCCTGCCTGTCTGCCTTCCTGCTTGCCTATCTGACTGCCTGCCTGCCTGCTTGCCTATCTGACTGCTTGCCTGTTTGTCTGGCTGCCTTTCTGCCTGTCTGTCTGATTGCCTATCTGCGTGTCTATCTGCCTCTCTGCCTGCCTGTCTGTCTGTCTGCCTGCTTGCCTATCTGACTGCCTGCCTGCCTGCCTTTCTGTCTGTCTCCCTGCCTGCATGCCTATCTGTCTGCCTGCCTGACTGCCTATCTGTCTGCCTGCCTATCTGCCTTTCTGCCTGACTGCGTGTCTATCTGTCTGTATTTCTGTCTGTCTGCCTGCTTGCCTATTTGACTGCCTGCCTGCCTTCCTGTCTGTCTGCCTGCTTGCCTGTTTGCCTGCCTGCTTGCATATCTGTCTGCCTTCCTGTCTGCCTGTTTGCTTGTCTGTCAGCCTGCCTGCCTGCCTATCTGTCTGCCTGCCTGCTTGCCTACCTGTCTACCTTCCTGTCTGTCTGCCTGTTTGCCTGCCTGCTTGCCTATCTGTCTGTCTACCTTCCTGTCTGTCTGCCTGCCTGCCTATCTATCTGTCTGCCTGCCTGCCTGCCTATCTGTCTGCCTTCCTGCCTGCTTGCATATCTGACTACCTTCCTGTCTGTCTGCCTGTTTGCCTGCCTGCTTGCCTATCTGTCTACCTTCTTGTCTGTCTGCCTCTCTGCCTGCCTGCTTGCCTATCTGTCTACCTTCCTGTCTGTCTGCCTGCCTATCTGTCTGCCTGCCTGCCTGCTTGCCTATCTGTCTGCCTTCCTGTCTGTCTGCCTGCCTGCCTGTTTGCCTGCCTGCTTGCATATCTGTCTGCCTTCCTGTCTGTCTGTCTGTTTGCCTGCCTGCTTGCCTGCCTATCTGTCTGCCTTCCTGTCTGTCTGCCTGTTTGCCTGCCTGCTTGCCTATCTGTCTGCCTTCCTGCCTGCCTGCCTGTCTGTCTGTCTGCCTGCCTGTCTGCCTGTTTGCCTGCTTGCCTATCTGTCTGCCTGCCTGCTTGCCTATCTGTCTGCCTGCCTGAATGCCTGCCTGTTTGCCTGCCTGCTTGCATATCTGTCTGCCTTCCTGTCTGCCTGTTTGCTTGTCTGTCTGTTTGCCTGCCTGCCTGCCTATCTAT
>JBAIZL010000004.1:70727892-70897892 GCA_036971475.1 Prosapia bicincta
TTTTTTAAAGTAAAGTTTTAAAACGACAACTTAATGGCCAAGCTCGTTACATTAGAATTACCGTTGTATGTAACCAATTTATTCAGCAAATAACTTGTTTTCTGTGTTAATGTGTTTGATATTTGTTCTATATGGCTTTGGTGTAGGCCTGTTACTGAAATTTAAAACTGTTTTTTTAAATAGTGATTTAGTACATTAAAAATATAGTATGCTTATAAATTGTATTTGGGTACGTCATATTATTTGCATTTATTTCCTTCTTTTCTTGTAGTAGACGAATATTTTTAAGCAATAAACAAAGCATATTAGTAAATAATTAATTATCATTTATGGCTATACACTTTGGAAACAATGCATACTAGAATGGTTTAACGTAAATGAAGACCTGTTGTGAATAAGCGCTGACTGAGCACACTGCAATGCGGCTTCTATTGTTCTGAAAGCAGTTTCTTGAGGAACCGTTGAAGTACTTGCCAAAATGCTATTTATACACCGAGGTTGATATAGACACTCTGGAATCGGATTTTAACCCTTAATGGACAACTGCATGGATATTTACATAATAGCTTCTGCTTAGTTGTACTTTTAGGCGCAGGCGTTTAAAGTTATTGTTACGAATAGGACTTTCGTGCAAAAGAGCAACTCAGGATTATACGGTAAATTTCCCTTGAAGAGTTTACTTTACGTTTGCAATTTGGATTCTCGACGTTAATGACATAATAGACATCGACACACATTAGCATCTCTGGGAGATTCAAATCTCTTTTGATGATCGGAATTACAATCCGGTAAATATTTTAAACGGCTTGCCAACTCATTAATTTTACATTGACAAGATGCATTAGTGTTTGCTAAGAGAATAGAGGCTAACATGAGAGTTTTTCGTTCACCATTTGTCACTATTTAACATTTTGTCTTTTAGTCTGTCATGTCTTGTCTCTCTGTTATAAGATTCTCTTCTAATTTTACTAGAGGGATTTTTGAAATGTTTTTTTATAACAACCACCACATTAAAAACATTCTAATTATATACATTATAAACTAGAAAATGTTAAAAGTAAAATATGAATAACAAATGTTTAATTATTAATTCACTTCACAAACAACAACTACTTACTGATATTTCTCAGCAGACGGGTTTCGCACTAGGCCAATGCATTGTTCAATACGAGTCACGGACAAGTGTTATGTTGTCATCTGTGTTATTTTGGTATTCTGTGATCTGTTGGTCTGAGAGAAGTTTTTTAATATGTGTTGGAATATAGCGTTCCATTGTCATACATTTTATCTGTTCACCCCCTTGTGGGGATTAGGCACTATGGACAGGACATAATGATCACGTGGTACCGGGAATCGGGGAAAGTTATATCATCGCACGTCCCTCGATATAGTTTGCTTTAAAACAGAATAAGGGTGGGGGTTGCCTCCGTCTAGGCGAATTAGAAATCCACATCTTGCCGGGTCGGTGAACCTTGTTGCCAGTTCTACGCTAAACTTCCGTTCGTCGTTCAGTTGTTCAACTTCAAACTGACAACACCGCATCTCTACAACTCCACAGACCCGTTCATATACTACTTTAAATCAAACGGTAGTGGTTCTCTCTGTCTTTTACACAATCTTTCTATCGTTGATGTATTAAATGAAAATTTCTTTATATTACTTGAAAAATGCATTACGAAGTGAATTCTTTATGAGAAACCTGCGTCGACGTTGACGTTGCTAGTTTGCTTTGGCGGAAAATTTTACTGTTTACGATTTCCCGCCTAACCAAATTAATAAATTCACTTCACATCGATAACGCAAATTGTATTAGCAACGATAATTGTCTAACGATTGTCTGGCAATCGTACCAAATATTGTCACAGACAAAATAATAACAATAAATCAAGAAGAGTAAAACGATAATTAAATTCAATTATTGTTTGGAAATTATAAATTGAATGTATATAATAATTATTATATTAATATATTTATAGGCTATAATATATTATATAATGTTTAAATTATAAAACTTTTTTCTTTTTGTTGCAGGTAAGGACAAAATAATAATTCTAAAACGCAGTTTTCTTTATTGTAAGTAAGAGTATATAATTTATTTAATTTTTTGTAAAATATATATTAATCTGCATTAAGAATATTTACCTAATTGTACGAAACAATTACACCTTCCCCTCATACACCCAAAGGCCTAGTTACACACGCTTGCTATAGACCAGACGGAAAAAATGGAAACCAACATTACTAATTTTGAGATATAAAATTCCGTATACCTTTTTAAAATATGAGGGATGTATATTGGGAGTTCGGTGAAAGCAAAACTATTTCTGAAATTACATAATCAATGAACGGTGACGTGTGATGTAAGTTTTATCAGTCGGAGGAGGAGGTTTAATTGAGATTGTGCAGCAACTGTTTGCGTGACACTGGTTGCGAGCAGGAATATGGGAACAGATTTTTGTATGCATTGCATGTTGAAGGGGTTTCTTGAAAGGCAGAACGTTTTAATGGTTAACAAGTAGACAAGGGTGTTACTGTTTAGTGCGACTCTCTCTCTTTCTTTCTCTTTTTCTAAATATCATCGATCACATATACAATGTTAATGTGTGTGACAAAATGAAGTGTGTAACTTACATCGAAAAGAAATTGTTACAATGATAAACCTATAAAAACTACTTAGCGCTAGTTACATAGGAGAAGTTACTGAATAGTTCTTTTTTAACATACAATGTGACTTAACAAACCAGATGACTAAGACTAACTTCACGCTATTTACAGAATTGATGGTGGTGTACAAAACTAAACGGCGATTTAGGGATGAAATCACATCTTAGGTTTCCTATCAACTAAATACATTCATTTAGAACTAGCGCTACATTGTTCAACCTAAAACTAATTTCATATGACGAGTTAAAACCGCTTTAACATGGTTGGGACGGAAAATATTTCTGTAAGTACAAGTTATCATGGAGGTTCTAGTTCAATGGAACGTGTACAGCTAATTGCATGGACAGAAATGATAACGATATATTTAAGAATATATATATATATATATATATATATATATATATATATATATATATATATATATATATATACACTATAAACTAGTATTGTAATTATTTATTAAAAAGGTACTAAAATAAATTGTTTCTTTGTTGATCTTAATAGGAATTGGCTAAAAGGTTTTTCATATCTCTTGTTTTTGTAACTTAGGTTTATAAATGAATTTAAAAATATCTGCTTTTATTATTGATTAAATAAAAGCATATCCAAAATTAGCCTAGTATAAATATATATATATGAGAGAGAGGGGGGTATCTGTATATAAAATAACAAGAATCTTACTTTGGTATATTTGCGAGTCGACTTTCGAGAGCATATTAATTACAGTGCTATAATTATCAAGCATTTTAGAAAACTAAGAGTCTATTTAAGTAGGCTGTGCTGTTTGTGCCACATACAAAATACCTAATTTTCTGTCAATTGAATATTTATAAACGAAGTGAAATAAGAAAAATATTTTCATGTATAACTGCAAAACCGGATTTAAAGTTTAGTTACCCCCTAAGGGTAGTTTTCGCCCAATTTTTTTTAATACCATCGATATATGATTTTTGGCAATATTTCTCAAAACTCTGGGATAACAACTCGCTTTATAATGCTTTGTTAGTAATTAATTTTATTCACAATAACATAGTTTGAGAAGTTAGTTTAAGTATCTTGCTTTGTAGTTTGGTTTAAGGGGGCAAATTAAATAACCCAAGTGTATGACTCGACTCCGCACCGGTCTTCTACAGGTAATGCTGCTGACATACGAAGTGTCTACACTTACTAATCAACTTCAATGATCAATACATACAAAACTGTAATAATTATAAAAATGTATAAACAAATGATTAAAATCTTTTGTTATCATATCATAATTTTTTTATTTTTGAAAAATGATTTGATTTAGCCAATGCTTGCCCTTCGGCGACGAGCCTCCTAGTACTGGCTAGACGTGTTGGTCGATCTGCATGCAAAACTTGACAAAAAAAAAGAATTTTGTTGCAAATGTATTAATTGTTGCAAATATTACATTTTCGAAATCTATAAAAAGTAACAAACGTAATTCTATCCTTAAGGATATTTGCTTGAAACCAGTGTCTAGCAATACAAAAGATAAGGGTTAGACGTAATTCTATCCTTAAGGATATTTGCTTGAAACCAGTGTCTAGCAATACAAAAGATAAGGGTTAGACGTAATTCTATCCTTAAGGATATTTGCTTGAAACCAGTGTCTAGCAATACAAAAGATACGGGTTAGACGTAATTCTATCCTTAAGGATATTTGCTTGAAACCAGTGTCTAGCAATACAAAAGATAAGGGTTAGACGTAATTCTATCCTTAAGGATATTTGCTTGAAACCAGTGTCTAGCAATACAAAAGATAAGGGTTAGACGTAATTCTATCCTTAAGGATATTTGCTTGAAACCAGTGTCTAGCAATACAAAAGATAAGGGTTAGACGTAATTCTATCCTTAAGGATATTTGCTTGAAACCAGTGTCTAGCAATACAAAAGATACGGGTTAGACGTAATTCTATCCTTAAGGATATTTGCTTGAAACCAGTGTCTAGCAATACAAAAGATAAGGGTTAGACGTAATTCTATCCTTAAGGATATTTGCTTGAAACCGGTGTCTAGCAATACAAAAGATACGGGTTAGACGTAATTCTATCCTTAAGGATATTTGCTTGAAACCAGTGTCTAGCAATACAAAAGATAAGGGTTAGACGTAATTCTATCCTTAAGGATATTTGCTTGAAACCAGTGTCTAGCAATACAAAAGATAAGGGTTAGACGTAATTCTATCCTTAAGGATATTTGCTTGAAACCAGTGTCTAGCAATACAAAAGATAAGGGTTAGACGTAATTCTATCCTTAAGGATATTTGCTTGAAACCAGTGTCTAGCAATACAAAAGATAAGGGTTAGACGTAATTCTATCCTTAAGGATATTTGCTTGAAACCAGTGTCTAGCAATACAAAAGATAAGGGTTAGACGTAATTCTATCCTTAAGGATATTTGCTTGAAACCAGTGTCTAGCAATACAAAAGATAAGGGTTAGACGTAATTCTATCCTTAAGGATATTTGCTTGAAACCAGTGTCTAGCAATACAAAAGATAAGGGTTAGACGTAATTCTATTCTTAAGGATATTTGCTTGAAACCAGTGTCTAGCAATACAAAAGATAAGGGTTAGACGTAATTCTATCCTCAAGGATATTTGCTTGAAACCAGTGTCTAGCAATACAAAAGATACGGGTTAGACGTAATTCTATCCTTAAGGATATTTGCTTGAAACCAGTGTCTAGCAATACAAAAGATAAGGGTTAGACGTAATTCTATCCTTAAGGATATTTGCTTGAAACCGGTGTCTAGCAATACAAAAGATACGGGTTAGACGTAATTCTATCCTTAAGGATATTTGCTTGAAACCAGTGTCTAGCAATACAAAAGATAAGGGTTAGACGTAATTCTATCCTTAAGGATATTTGCTTGAAACCAGTGTCTAGCAATACAAAAGATAAGGGTTAGACGTAATTCTATCCTTAAGGATATTTGCTTGAAACCAGTGTCTAGCAATACAAAAGATAAGGGTTAGACGTAATTCTATCCTTAAGGATATTTGCTTGAAACCAGTGTCTAGCAATACAAAAGATAAGGGTTAGACGTAATTCTATCCTTAAGGATATTTGCTTGAAACCAGTGTCTAGCAATACAAAAGATAAGGGTTAGACGTAATTCTATCCTTAAGGATATTTGCTTGAAACCAGTGTCTAGCAATACAAAAGATAAGGGTTAGACGTAATTCTATCCTTAAGGATATTTGCTTGAAACCAGTGTCTAGCAATACAAAAGATAAGGGTTAGACGTAATTCTATCCTTAAGGATATTTGCTTGAAACCAGTGTCTAGCAATACAAAAGATAAGGGTTAGACGTAATTCTATCCTTTAGGATATTTGCTTGAAACCGGTGTCTAGCAATATCCTTAAGGATAGAATTACGTCTAACCCTTATTTTTTATATTGCTAGACACTGGTATCAAGCAAATATCCTTAAGGATAGAATTACGTCTAACCCGTATCTTTTGTATTGCTAGACACCGGTTTCAAGCAAATATCCTTAAGGATAGAATTACGTCTAACCCTTATCTTTTGTATTGCTAGACACTGGTTTCAAGCAAATATCCTTAAGGATAGAATTACGTATAACCCGTATCTTTTGTATTGCTAGACACTGGTTTCAAGCAAATATCCTTAAGGATAGAATTACGTCTAACCCTTATCTTTTGTATTGCTAGACACTGGTTTCAAGCAAATATCCTTAAGGATAGAATTACGTCTAACCCTTATCTTTTGTATTGCTAGACACTGGTTTCAAGCAAATATCCTTAAGGATAGAATTACGTCTAACCCTTATCTTTTGTATTGCTAGACACTGGTTTCAAGCAAATATCCTTAAGGATAGAATTACGTCTAACCCTTATCTTTTGTATTGCTAGACACTGGTTTCAAGCAAATATCCTTAAGGATAGAATTACGTCTAACCCTTATCTTTTGTATTGCTAGACACTGGTTTCAAGCAAATATCCTTAAGGATAGAATTACGTCTAACCCGTATCTTTTGTATTGCTTGAAACCAGTGTCTAGCAATACAAAAAATAAGGGTTAGACGTAATTCTATCCTTAAGGATTTTTGCTTGAAACCAGTGTCTAGCAATACAAAAGATAAGGGTTAGACGTAATTCTATCCTTAAGGATATTTGCTTGAAACCAGTATCTAGCAATACAAAAGATACGGGTTAGACGTAATTCACTTATCTGCCTGGTGGTATCGTGGGTGACAGGAAACCTAATCACAGTTCTTACTTAGAAAGAAACCACAACAGACGCAATGTGCCATATTCGTGTGATTCATTCATCAACTATACTGCAGAATGATTCATACAGTTTTATCTTTACGCCTTTGATACACAAGGATTTACGTAGTCAAATGGACCTTTGCAGTTATTTATCTTATAGTCAATCCGCATAACTATCTTATCGATCAGCTGTGACACGTCAGAGACTCGGCGAGTTCCTCATCATCCTATGTTTCATACTTTCAGACTTTGTGGCAAGTCTTTTATCTTCTATTTTATAAAATTTTGAAGTGAATATTTTGCAATCTGTTTTATATTTATATTGGGACGTATATATATAGACCTGGGCTTTTCTTGATAATAAGCGCCCAAATTCTGACGCATTATACACTATCATTGTTGAAGTTGTTAAAAACGCCAACAAAAGTGAATATGTAAGCTTGTCATTGTTTGATGTTCCATATTTTTGCCACTGTTTCTTATTTATCGTACGTCGGCGTATTAGGGTAGTCCTTATGTGATTAGTTGGAATACATGAATCTGCAATAACACTAAAATGTGAAGGTAGCATCTAGTAAATCTTGTCAATTATAGACCCTTAGCGCAGCTGTCAAACGCTTTTGCTTTCTCATGTTCATGCTTTGAATCAGGGAAACGTGAGGACCAAGCAATAAACCTGCCGCGAAACTGTCCTCAGCTAATCTATGATAACATTGGCCGTTTGGACTTGGTTGGGAAAGTTACTTGTTCAAGAATCACGAAACTCATCAACATTCACAGATGACTGCCTTTATTTCTCTAACAATAGTGTGCCTCAGTGACCCATGTATTGGTTGCTCCACTGCGCAGAGGACGTTCGTGTAACTATTGAGGTTTGAGTACTTCAAGGATTAAGAATTGAATCATTTCCACCCACATTAAAATGCCTAGAAATTGACCTGTAACACCGTAAGAATCACGCACGCCGTGTAGTAGATGGGAGTCTAAGCCTTTTAACCCTTTGGGCATCATGTAGAAGTGGCAACACTGTATCCTCTCGGTAGACCTACCTTCATTATTAAAAGTTATACTTGAAATTGTTCCTTCATTAATATAAATCTTTTTAGCCTCTTCAGGGACAGATTTTTTTCAATTTCAACTAAGTTACTTAAGATTTTTAACTAAATTGCTTGAGATTTTTAACTAAATTGCTTGAGATTTTTAACTAAATTGCTTGAGATTTTTTTTTAAAGATTATTAATCATATAAAGTATAAAAATGATTAAAAGTAACTTTTTACCAATTTAGACAATTTCATTATAAAAAACTTAATGGCCACAAATGTGTTATATGCCGTTAAGGGGCTCATTCTCTTGTAATGTGTTATATGGCATTAAGCGGCCAAACTTAATGTTGTTACTAATAAGGACGGAATAGCATAGTTCTTACCATTGAATAGGTTATGCAGCTTACAGTTTGTACAAATACTCTTCATATTAGATTTACGCCTACGAATAATTTAATTTCTCTTGTGGAAGTACTAAAATTATGCTCTCCTGATTGTAATGCATACCGTCTCTTTTGTAGTTAAGTCAAAGATATCGGAAGTAAACAAGTTTTCAAAAAAGTAGTAAGGTGTTTCGCCTCTTGTTGGTACCGACAAAATCAAAGTCATATTTCCCGTAAAGGGGGTAATTATTTACAAAACTATTGTCTATTTAAGCCATAAAGGAAGATTCTGGTCTGCTGTAAATGAATAAGAAGGTAATGGCTGATGTACGGGTTGATTTATTAGATTCTGGTCAGTTAAATTTAATACTGTTGTAGTGTCACCATTTAACCTGCCTTCAACTAGGTCAGCTTCGTCTAATGACTGATGTACAGCTTGAATGGGTTGATTTATCATATATTTGTCAGTTGAATTGCTAACAATTATAGTGTCGCCAGTTAACCTGTCTTCTCACCCTCACTTACATACTAAAGCTCTGTTCGTTACAAATGTTGAGTTCATCACAAAAATCATCTTCTGAATCTATGTCAGTTAAAAAGTCTATATCAGAAGCATTGGGGTCATCTAAATTTAACAAAATATTATAATTTGTTCAGAATCGTATCTAATATTTGTAGAAGACATATTTTTAATATTTAATAATGATTTCTATAGTCACTAAATTTAAATAAATATGTTGTTAAACGTTTACATGCTATTTACAATCCTAACCTAAAAATAACCTATGACACTCTTATGCACCACTACACAAATGTGGACCTATAACAAAATCCCAAACAGTTTTGCAGTAAAATAAAACGTAAAAATAACTTTATAAAACTATAATTAAAACAATCAATATTTTTATTTAATGTTTTTTCCACACAATACACGCTATCTAAACACATAAACAAAGCTAAAATCAAAAGCACTCAAAGAGAAAACACAAAGTTTTGTTCAAAGATTTAACACACTACAGAATGGAAAAAGTCAGCTGCTGTGCGTTCCAAATGGTTTAACAACATTACAGACCGTAATGGGCACAGTTGTGACAAAAGTTCATTTGAGATACCTCTTAAAATATCCGAATAATATACCTGAGTTAATGGCCACATATGTGTATTAATGCAAGAAGAGTATTATTTAAGGAAGAAATTTGTTGTTACTTGCTTCTAACGTGTGTCTTATGTAATAAGGTTTAAAATACTGCAAGTTTTTAAAATTTACCGTACGTTCTCCTTTAATTTTTACTAAACGTAATACGTTTGCTGGAACTGTGAGGCTAGTAAGAAAGGCAGAAACCTATTTGCAATGCAGCGTACAGTTACCTGCCAAGTATTAATATACACACGTTACATTACACTTTATAGTGTAAACATTGGGTAATATAATGTTGGAAATTACTCCCAGCAGCTATACAATACTTATCCTGATTGCTGGTTGTAGTAGGATGGTTCAAATTGCCGACAACTGTGCGAGGTGTGAGCGCGCGTGTCGACACATACCAACATTCTTTGGCCGGCCGCTAGCAAATAGTTTCTTTTCCCTTTTTTCAGCAAATTAAAACCTAGCCACTAAGAAATGTTTGTTTTCCCACTCCCGAGTTCACCCGGGTTCATGGCTGCACGCGGTTCTCTCACGTGCCAACTGAATTCAATTCATGCCTTTAAATCGGTTAGATGAACCCTTAAGTCGGGGAGGACAGGACGTCTTGTAATCGTGCTTAACGTCTTATATTCTCACTATAAGACTTATATACTTCACTTTTAAGATTTTATACGTGAACGTCCACCACAATCGAGTAACTTTAGTAAACCTAAGGATGGAGAATTCGTTAATGAGAACAACGAGGACAAGTTTAGTAACTTGAAATGTATATTTACCTCAAACAGCTTGCCCTCGCTTAAATCGGATTTCTCAAACGTTCTGTTACACACTGTCTGCAGTGAGCGAAACTTTATTGGAAAATGTTGAAGCCTTTAGAACGTGACCTACTAATATCTTAGACAAACCAAGTCAGCAACGAAGTAATGCGTGGGTTGGGCAAGGAGGCGGACGATTTAGAGGAAAGCGGGACTATCTAGATCATTGTATTAGGTACAGTAAAACCCCTCCTATCCGAAATAATGGGGGGGGGAAGCATTTCGGATGAGCAATGGTAAGTACTTAAGGTATAGGCCTATTTCTTCAAGTAAAACACATAAACCCTGTTTTACTGTAAATATTACAGTATTTGTATTTTCTACAATAAATTATAGGGGAATGGATTAAATAGAGTTGCTTTCATTGAAAACGCGCCTAATTTTCGGAAATAACTGTTTATGAAACCATTCTGAAAACAGCTCCGCTGAAACGCATGCGGTTTTTTGAGCTATGTAATAGACGGGTAGAGCATTTGGGGTAAACGTTTTTTTAGAGCTTTTGGTTTTGCTGCTCGATCTAGCGTTCCGGTTAATCCGGGTTTCGATTAATCGAGGTTCGGATAAGAGAGGTTTTACTGTACATTGCATATAGGTGTTTAAGAAAGGAAATAGTAACCGAGAATCCGTTAGGTTCAAATCCGCAACAAGTAAAATCTGAACAGCCTTTTGTTAATCACCCAACGTTAACAAAAAACAAGTTAGAAAAGAGGCTAAAAGAGATATTGCAAGCACTCATTCGTGATACGTTTTTTTACTAAATTCATATATTTGAAAGGCTAGACATGTTTATTCGTAGAATGTGTAAAAAATAAAAAAAAAATATGGTGTCATATATCTATACAATTCAACGAAAATTTCGTGTTGAAAAAACGTGTTGGAATATTTGACATACAGATTTCTAGCCGCGTGATAAGTATTTCTTAGCTTATTTAATGGCATCAAGGGCATAATTATCGTTTGTAATAAGTGATTCAGGAGTTTAAAAACAATTCATCCTCATGCGAATCGCCTACAAGAACTCTAACTTTAGTTTCGAATTTTGTTTGTGGAGCATATTTCCCGGTTTACCTCAATCTCCCCTCTCGACCAACTATCTGATCTTTCTCTTCCTGCAGTCCTCTCTCCTGTCTTTTTCCCTTGGATTTTTATTTCCTACGCCTTTCTTAAAGTATGTAATTTTAGAAAATATTTCACTGTAGTATCAACTTACTAGTGAACTTACTTAGTGTTTGAACTAGTATCAAAGAGTGAGTTAGTGGATTTGTTGTCTTCTATTTGAGATCAGATTAGCAGTTCTTCCCATGGTTCGTTAATCTTCAGATATGTCTTATAGTGGGTAAGGTCATCGAGCCAGAATCTGTTTATCTTCAGATATGTCTTATAGTGGGTAAGGTCATCGAGCCAGAATCTGTTCATCTTCAGATATGTCTTATAGTGGGTAAGGTCATCGAGCCAGAATCTGTTCATCTTCAGATATGTCTTATAGTGGGTAAGGTCATCGAGCCAGAATCTGTTCATCTTCAGATATGTCTTATAGTGGGTAAGGTCATCGAGCCAGAATCTGTTTATCTTCAGATATGTCTTATAGTGGGTAAGGTCATCGAGCCAGAATCTGTTCATCTTCAGATATGTCTTATAGTGGGTAAGGTCATCGAGCCAGAATCTGTTCATCTTCAGATATGTCTTATAGTGGGTAAGGTCATCGAGCCAGAATCTGTTCATCTTCAGATATGTCTTATAGTGGGTAAGGTCATCGAGCCAGAATCTGTTCATCTTCAGACATGTCTTATAGTGGGTAAGGTCATCGAGCCAGAATCTGTTCATCTTCAGATATGTCTTATAGTGGGTAAGGTCATCGAGCCAGAATCTGTTCATCTTCAGACATGTCTTATAGTGGGTAAGGTCATCGAGCCAGAATCTGTTCATCTTCAGACATGTCTTATAGTGGGTAATGTCATCGAGCCAGAATCTGTTCATCTTCAGACATGTCTTATAGTGGGTAAGGTCATCGAGCCAGAATCTGTTCATCTTCAGACATGTCTTATAGTGGGTAAGGTCATCGAGCCAGAATCTGTTCATCTTCAGACATGTCTTATAGTGGGTAAGGTCATCGAGCCAGAATCTGTTCATCTTCAGATATGTCTTATAGTGGGTAAGGTCATCGAGCCAGAATCTGTTCATCTTCAGACATGTCTTATAGTGAGTAAGGTCATCGAGCCAGAATCTGTTCATCTTCAGACATGTCTTATAGTGGGTAAGGTCATCGAGCCAGAATCTGTTCATCTTCAGACATGTCTTATAGTGGGTAAGGTCATCGAGCCAGAATCTGTTCATCTTCAGATATGTCTTATAGTGGGTAAGGTCATCGAGCCAGAATCTGTTCATCTTCAGACATGTCTTATAGTGAGTAAGGTCATCGAGCCAGAATCTGTTCATCTTCAGACATGTCTTATAGTGGGTAAGGTCATCGAGCCAGAATCTGTTCATCTTCAGATATGTCTTATAGTGGGTAAGGTCATCGAGCCAGAATCTGTTCATCTTCAGACATGTCTTATAGTGAGTAAGGTCATCGAGCCAGAATCTGTTCATCTTCAGACATGTCTTATAGTGGGTAAGGTCATCGAGCCAGAATCTTATTGCAACGTTCTTACAGTAAAATTAAATATTAATGTAACTCGTATAATACATAGTAATTATAATATTTGATTCCATCTTCAAGTGAGCTGCTAGATTTTATTAAAAACACTTGTAAATATGTTACACTTCTTATAGTAGCACTTCTTGTGATTATTAAGGACTGCCGTTTCGGGAGATGTATCCCATTGTCAACTCAGCCCTAAGGTTAGGGTGTTGGTAGGAATATATGTCAAAAAGTGTAAGTAAGTTATAATGTAATTGCCTATATGTTATTGGTTTAGTTTAAAATGCTTGTATACTTCATATTATTCGGTTGTGTATCGATGGCTATTTTAGTTATGTTTGTAAAGAATTTTTAGGTTTGATGTCATGTGTAGTTATGGTTTATAGATATGAGACGTCCAGTGAAGTTAGATTTGGTGTTTTTGTTTGTCAGTGCTGTGTTTTCTAGTAATTACTGATTTTAAACCGTAGGAAAGACATTTTAGAGCTTTTCTAAAAAATCAGAAAAAGTTATCTCGCCTATAACATTTATAATATAAAATAAACTTATAATTTCAATAGTCTAAATAAAAAGAACCTAACATGCGTTAAAATAAGAAACAAGCCAAATAAAATCTTATGTGTATAAATTATTTTTAACACTCTTTCGTTCCATTTTGGAACGCATAACTTTTCACTAAAGGGTAAAGGCATGTAATGTAGTTATTTCGTCCCATTTTGCTTAAAATAAGTGATTACATATGGTTTCATAAAATAGCTGATTTTATGTTATAGTTATGTGGTAGAACAGCTGTTTTAACGCTTAGGTTATGTTACTTTATCTATATTAATAGTAATTATTTAATAAGAAGTTACTAAGATAAAATTTTTGTTGTTGACCCAAGTAGGAATTGACCTAAAATTTTGTTGCTTTTTATGACTTGTTTTATTAGTATATTTAAAATGTAAATTTTAAGCAAAGCGGATGGCTACAGGAATACATTACCTACACATATTTTACGTAAATTACAAAATATTTAAATTCGATATAGAATACCGACAAAGTAGATTTATAATTTCGTAAAATGTAACTGAGTGGTCGGGGAATCGAGCGAGATATTTATGTTTTTATCTTCATAGAAATCCTGATGAAATTATTATAGTTTAAAATTTAAATGGCAACATCAGTTACATGGCAACGTTGAAAGCAAGCTCTTTCAATGTTTGCGAAATTTCCAGCTTTCAACAATGAGTTTTTGGAACGCTTGAATGAACACTCAAGAACATATATAAAATCGCACTTTATATATAGGATTTGCGCCGGCCAGTAGATTAATGTTAATATTATGTTGGCATGAGATCAGAGCAGCGAGGTGTTGAAAACGGTAATTAATAGAGCAGTGCCTGGCTAAAACGTTCGCAACAATGCGAGCCCACACACTAGGTAACGCACATTTAGTGGCGGTGAAACTATGCGTACACTTCTGCTCTACGTAGATCTACTTTTCCTCGCGAGAGTCGATTTTAATCTCTTGTAAGATAATCATTAAGTTCCATATCATAACTGATTTTGAGCTTGGGTTATGAGATGTGAATACTGCATTTTACTGTGCATATGCAAACCCTTATTTTCAATACAAAATGTGTATCCCATCATATTTGTTTCGTCTCAGCGGTCGTACAAGGGACAAATAGTTAGAACAAAAATAAGTAACACACATTCTAGGATCAGGCATTTGTACTGAGAGGATAGCGACCTGGTTCTCCCCACGAGTTTCAGAGGATCATAATGTTTCTTGGATCATTTATCAATGCACTTGGCAAAAAATAACTACTTACTGTTACAGATTTGTTTCGCACTTGTCCAGAGCATTGTCCTTGTGCTTCATTTAGGGACTAGCACATTGAACAATACACTGACCAAGTATGAAATAGGACTAGTTAGCAGTATTTTGACAAGTAAATTGATAAATAAGTGTTTTTCAAAAACTCTAAATGTACATCCCAGCAGTACAAGTCCTTATGCGCGCTTACTTGAATTAGTTTTTTAATCATTTAATTTTCAAACATCTATATAAACCTTTTAACTACTGTCTTTATTTAGACATTTATTTGTTAAGACTAAACACAACTAGCATCGTTTTACTCGTGCTATCTGTTTACATTTTATGATTCTACAAGTCTTATATATTTGTAAAGAAATGTATCACAAAAATATAGATATTTTGCAACCGGTATTTTCCCGACACTTCAAGTGCCTTATTATCTAGATTAGAAATTGTTGAGTTATGAGTACTGCTAGTTTGCGAATTATTGCTAGTTAGAGATGTCTTAGGCGTAGAGGGCTGATACAGATTTAGGCTCATAAGTTTACAAGTCCGCCCTAAAGTGCATCTACAGGTCAGTCATTTGAAGAATTTTATTTTAACGTCAGTTATACGCGAATTTAGCACAGGTGAAGCTAGTAAATCTTGTTTGCAGTCAAAATCACTTGAGCAATTTTTATATTGTTTTAAGAATAAAGCATTTTGATTATCTGGAACAAAAATTCATATTTAATGGGTTTAAAAATTTTAAATAGATAAAACCTCTTAAATACAAAAATCGTTCATTTAAATCCCTATGTACATTTCGATTGCAAAGCAATCATCTTCAAAGAAAATTATTAAAAGAATAACTTTTAATAATAATCTCGTAAAAATTTCCTCTGATTGCTTTGCAATCGAAAATGAACAACAGGAATTGAATACAATGTTAGTTGATAAAGAGCTTTATTTTATTTAAAATTAAAAAAATACTTTACAGTTTAATGGTTTATTAAATAATTTTAAAAGAGTTAATTATTATATTGTTTCAAAGATTTTAATTTTTAAAAAAATATCTAAACATAACCTTCAAATAACCTTTAATTGAAGACAGCTGTTAGCGTTAAGATCAGCCATGTTTTTCTTCGAACATTTTTGTAACAAAATATTTTATACTGTTTATACTACGCCTAAGAATCTAAAACAGAAATAAAAGTTCAAGTTCTATATATTGGTAGAACATATTCTATAACTTGTTTTTAGTTTTAGTCAGTTTTTTAAATCGTGACAATAAGACATTATATTTAAATTTTTACTTGATGGCTGTATATCTTGCGCCCGTCTTAACAATTTAATTCAGCGAATGATTGTAGTCTATTGATATTACACAAAATCCTTGGCGAATACGTCTAAACGTTATCTGGAAAATTAAATAGTTCGTAACAATCATTTATCGTTCAGCATTTGGCTTTCAAATCCGCGTGATAAATCATTTCCAAGCATAGAAAATAAACAGACATCCCATATAAGCGTGCAAATAAACAGTAGGCGAAAATAAATCGGAATCTCTCGACGTCGCTTTCCCATAAGTTTTGCGAGCATCACAAAAGCGCATCAGGCCGCGTTAGGCTGCGCTAAATTTAGAAAAGTTTGCTCAAAATAGGTCCTTATTCGTAAGCTTCCAGAGCTCTTGCACTTGTGTATCACTGTAATTTTGTGCCAATACTTTGTGCTTTCATATTTTTTATGCATGGATATTTATTACTATTGAAGTGATTTAAATAATTAATATTATATTGTGTATTGCCTGTTATTAAGTCGTAAACGTGTTATTTGCAACCTTAATGCGGCACAGTACGAGCCGGCTGTTTATAATAATTGTTATTGAATGCATAATGTTGAAGTGGATTATCGATATAAGTCGGGTAGAATGCCACTTGTCCATCCTAGTAGCCTATTCGGGTTGTTAAACTGTACCTGCTTTTAAGTAAGTCGGGTAGAATGCCACTTGTCCATCCTAGTAGCCTATTCGGGTTGTTAAACTGTACCTGCTTTTAAGTAAGTCGGGTAGAATGCCACTTGTCCATCCTAGTAGCCTATTCGGGTTGTTAAACTGTACCTGCTTTTAAGTAAGTCGGGTAGAATGCCACTTGTCCATCCTAGTAGCCTATTCGGGTTGTTAAACTGTACCTGCTTTTAAGTAAGTCGGGTAGAATGCCACTTGTCCATCCTAGTAGCCTATTCGGGTTGTTAAACTGTACCTGCTTTTAAGTAAGTCGGGTAGAATGCCACTTGTCCATCCTAGTAGCCTATTCGGGTTGTTAAACTGTACCTGCTTTTAAGTAAGTCGGGTAGAATGCCACTTGTCCATCCTAGTAGCCTATTCGGGTTGTTAAACTGTACCTGCTTTTAAGTAAGTCGGGTAGAATGCCACTTGTCCATCCTAGTAGCCTATTCGGGTTGTTAAACTGTACCTGCTTTTAAGTAAGTCGGGTAGAATGCCACTTGTCCATCCTAGTAGCCTATTCGGGTTGTTAAACTGTACCTGCTTTTAAGTAAGTCGGGTAGAATGCCACTTGTCCATCCTAGTAGCCTATTCGGGTTGTTAAACTGTACCTGCTTTTAAGTAAGTCGGGTAGAATGCCACTTGTCCATCCTAGTAGCCTATTCGGGTTGTTAAACTGTACCTGCTTTTAAGTAAGTCGGGTAGAATGCCACTTGTCCATCCTAGTAGCCTATTCGGGTTGTTAAACTGTACCTGCTTTTAAGTAAGTCGGGTAGAATGCCACTTGTCCATTCTAGTAGCCTATTCGGGTTGTTAAACTGTACCTGCTTTTAAGTAAGTCGGGTAGAATGCCACTTGTCCATCCTAGTAGCCTATTCGGGTTGTTAAACTGTACCTGCTTTTAAGTAAGTCGGGTAGAATGCCACTTGTCCATCCTAGTAGCCTATTCGGGTTGTTAAACTGTACCTGCTTTTAAGTAAGTCGGGTAGAATGCCACTTGTCCATCCTAGTAGCCTATTCGGGTTGTTAAACTGTACCTGCTTTTAAGTAAGTCGGGTAGAATGCCACTTGTCCATCCTAGTAGCCTATTCGGGTTGTTAAACTGTACCTGCTTTTAAGTAAGTCGGGTAGAATGCCACTTGTCCATCCTAGTAGCCTATTCGGGTTGTTAAACTGTACCTGCTTTTAAGTAAGTCGGGTAGAATGCCACTTGTCCATTCTAGTAGCCTATTCGGGTTGTTAAACTGTACCTGCTTTTAAGTAAGTCGGTTAGAATGCCACTTGTCCATCCTAGTAGCCTATTCGGGTTGTTAAACTGTACCTGCTTTTAAGTAAGTCGGGTAGAATGCCACTTGTCCATCCTAGTAGCCTATTCGGGTTGTTAAACTGTACCTGCTTTTAAGTAAGTCGGGTAGAATGCCACTTGTCCATCCTAGTAGCCTATTCGGGTTGTTAAACTGTACCTGCTTTTAAGTAAGTCGGGTAGAATGCCACTTGTCCATCCTAGTAGCCTATTCGGGTTGTTAAACTGTACCTGCTTTTAAGTAAGTCGGGTAGAATGCCACTTGTCCATCCTAGTAGCCTATTCGGGTTGTTAAACTGTACCTGCTTTTAAGTAAGTCGGGTAGAATGCCACTTGTCCATCCTAGTAGCCTATTCGGGTTGTTAAACTGTACCTGCTTTTAAGTAAGTCGGGTAGAATGCCACTTGTCCATCCTAGTAGCCTATTCGGGTTGTTAAACTGTACCTGCTTTTAAGTAAGTCGGGTAGAATGCCACTTGTCCATCCTAGTAGCCTATTCGGGTTGATAAACTGTACCTGCTTTTAAGTAAGTCGGGTAGAATGCCACTTGTCCATCCTAGTAGCCTATTCGGGTTGTTAAACTGTACCTGCTTTTAAGTAAGTCGGGTAGAATGCCACTTGTCCATCCTAGTAGCCTATTCGGGTTGTTAAACTGTACCTGCTTTTAAGTAAGTCGGGTAGAATGCCACTTGTCCATCCTAGTAGCCTATTCGGGTTGTTAAACTGTACCTGCTTTTAAGTAAGTCGGGTAGAATGCCACTTGTCCATCCTAGTAGCCTATTCGGGTTGTTAAACTGTACCTGCTTTTAAGTAAGTCGGGTAGAATGCCACTTGTCCATCCTAGTAGCCTATTCGGGTTGTTAAACTGTACCTGCTTTTAAGTAAGTCGGGTAGAATGCCACTTGTCCATCCTAGTAGCCTATTCGGGTTGTTAAACTGTACCTGCTTTTAAGTAAGTCGGGTAGAATGCCACTTGTCCATCCTAGTAGCCTATTCGGGTTGTTAAACTGTACCTGCTTTTAAGTAAGTCGGGTAGAATGCCACTTGTCCATCCTAGTAGCCTATTCGGGTTGTTAAACTGTACCTGCTTTTAAGTAAGTCGGGTAGAATGCCACTTGTCCATCCTAGTAGCCTATTCGGGTTGTTAAACTGTACCTGCTTTTAAGTAAGTCGGGTAGAATGCCACTTGTCCATCCTAGTAGCCTATTCGGGTTGTTAAACTGTACCTGCTTTTAAGTAAGTCGGGTAGAATGCCACTTGTCCATCCTAGTAGCCTATTCGGGTTGTTAAACTGTACCTGCTTTTAAGTAAGTCGGGTAGAATGCCACTTGTCCATTCTAGTAGCCTATTCGGGTTGTTAAACTGTACCTGCTTTTAAGTAAGTCGGGTAGAATGCCACTTGTCCATCCTAGTAGCCTATTCGGGTTGTTAAACTGTACCTGCTTTTAAGTAAGTCGGGTAGAATGCCACTTGTCCATCCTAGTAGCCTATTCGGGTTGTTAAACTGTACCTGCTTTTAAGTAAGTCGGGTAGAATGCCACTTGTCCATCCTAGTAGCCTATTCGGGTTGTTAAACTGTACCTGCTTTTAAGTAAGTCGGGTAGAATGCCACTTGTCCATCCTAGTAGCCTATTCGGGTTGTTAAACTGTACCTGCTTTTAAGTAAGTCGGGTAGAATGCCACTTGTCCATCCTAGTAGCCTATTCGGGTTGTTAAACTGTACCTGCTTTTAAGTAAGTCGGGTAGAATGCCACTTGTCCATTCTAGTAGCCTATTCGGGTTGTTAAACTGTACCTGCTTTTAAGTAAGTCGGGTAGAATGCCACTTGTCCATCCTAGTAGCCTATTCGGGTTGTTAAACTGTACCTGCTTTTAAGTAAGTCGGGTAGAATGCCACTTGTCCATCCTAGTAGCCTATTCGGGTTGTTAAACTGTACCTGCTTTTAAGTAAGTCGGGTAGAATGCCACTTGTCCATCCTAGTAGCCTATTCGGGTTGTTAAACTGTACCTGCTTTTAAGTAAGTCGGGTAGAATGCCACTTGTCCATCCTAGTAGCCTATTCGGGTTGTTAAACTGTACCTGCTTTTAAGTAAGTCGGGTAGAATGCCACTTGTCCATCCTAGTAGCCTATTCGGGTTGTTAAACTGTACCTGCTTTTAAGTAAGTCGGGTAGAATGCCACTTGTCCATTCTAGTAGCCTATTCGGGTTGTTAAACTGTACCTGCTTTTAAGTAAGTCGGTTAGAATGCCACTTGTCCATCCTAGTAGCCTATTCGGGTTGTTAAACTGTACCTGCTTTTAAGTAAGTCGGGTAGAATGCCACTTGTCCATCCTAGTAGCCTATTCGGGTTGTTAAACTGTACCTGCTTTTAAGTAAGTCGGGTAGAATGCCACTTGTCCATCCTAGTAGCCTATTCGGGTTGTTAAACTGTACCTGCTTTTAAGTAAGTCGGGTAGAATGCCACTTGTCCATCCTAGTAGCCTATTCGGGTTGTTAAACTGTACCTGCTTTTAAGTAAGTCGGGTAGAATGCCACTTGTCCATCCTAGTAGCCTATTCGGGTTGTTAAACTGTACCTGCTTTTAAGTAAGTCGGGTAGAATGCCACTTGTCCATCCTAGTAGCCTATTCGGGTTGTTAAACTGTACCTGCTTTTAAGTAAGTCGGGTAGAATGCCACTTGTCCATCCTAGTAGCCTATTCGGGTTGTTAAACTGTACCTGCTTTTAAGTAAGTCGGGTAGAATGCCACTTGTCCATCCTAGTAGCCTATTCGGGTTGTTAAACTGTACCTGCTTTTAAGTAAGTCGGGTAGAATGCCACTTGTCCATCCTAGTAGCCCATTCGGGTTGTTAAACTGTACCTGCTTTTAAGTAAGTCGGGTAGAATGCCACTTGTCCATCCTAGTAGCCTATTCGGGTTGTTAAACTGTACCTGCTTTTAAGTAAGTCGGGTAGAATGCCACTTGTCCATCCTAGTAGCCTATTCGGGTTGTTAAACTGTACCTGCTTTTAAGTAAGTCGGGTAGAATGCCACTTGTCCATCCTAGTAGCCTATTCGGGTTGTTAAACTGTACCTGCTTTTAAGTAAGTCGGGTAGAATGCCACTTGTCCATCCTAGTAGCCTATTCGGGTTGTTAAACTGTACCTGCTTTTAAGTAAGGCGGGTAGAATGCCACTTGTCCATCCTAGTAGCCTATTCGGGTTGTTAAACTGTACCTGCTTTTAAGTTAATAGAAAACGTGTTTTATCTTTCATAAAACATGTTTTATCAATAGTTTTAGTTTGAAAAAATATTAATTTTTTTTATTCAAAAGAGTAGCTTACATTGCAGGATTTTTGTTAAGCTGGTCAGTATGTTAAATGAGTCGATCTATGACGTAATTTCGGCTGATTGTTATATGCGACGTAAACATTGATATTTCACCCTATATGTACAGAATCCTTTAAATCTTAACAGCTCATAGACCAATACATAGGCAGGGGCAAAGGAAACATAAAGGGTTGGAAGGGATGGGCCCTGTGAGGGTGCAAGCATAGATAATTGTAGGGAGTAGCTGACGGCAAAACTCATGCATCAATCTATATATATACCTCACGGTTTTTTGCAATTCGTCAGGTATTTTTGTAACTAATAAAATTCAATACGTATTAAAATCTAATGAGGTTTAGCTGTATTAAAATATTTGGACAATCTGAGACACACGAGTGGTGAATGTGTTTGTGTATGGATTTCGGGAAATTGTTTCATATTTTTAGATCTTTTTTAAAATGAGATTAAGATTAATTTAAATAAGTGTTTATAAATAAAATAATTCAAGATAAAAACTCGCAATAAATAATGTATATATATATATATATATATATATATATATATATATATATATATATATATATATATATATATATATATATATATCTGAAGATGGTTATCTGATCTGGAAACTGAAATCTACAGAATGGGCTGTTTTATAAATATTAAATTAATTTAGTTGCGGTTATTGGTTTTAATTGTGTATATTGATTCATATTCTACAGTTTTTCAAGAAAATAAATGAATTTTTATTTAAGAATTTTTCGTTTTTTAAACTGAACACCCTATTTTTGTCTTTATAAAACGAAGTCCAAGACTATTTACCTTGAAATAAATTGTCCAAGGTTTTTGTACTGGAATCCCGTAGCAGTCATGCGTATCCAAAAGCGAACTGCACTACTCAATTTTTTTTACGCACGTAATTTTTATGTTAATTTATACTGTTTTGACGATTTTAAAGGTCAGAACGCTCTGAATTGAATCTATTCTTGTCGTAAACAAATAATAAGTAGTAAGTTTGTTTAGTAAGTATTTTTTTAAAACTCATGTTCATGAGCAAAAATGATTTAGTCTCGCAATTGACAGTTACAACCAAACACTATATGACAAATAATACGGCGACAACTGTCTTTGTTGAACAATAACGGAAAATAATTTCTTTCAAACACTATAATTTGAAACTATATTGATGGAAAAATACGACAAAAATTCATGACGTCACGTTCCAATCAAATGCACTTCCTTTTTAGTCGGTTGTCACGATCCATTCGTTCTGGGAGTTCCTCCACATCGAGATTTGGTCCCTGTTATAATATATTGTCTTCGATATTAAAATACAAAGTAGGCAACACGAAATTGTCTTTCATCTTTTAGAATGTTCATGACTTGTCAATCGTACACTACAGTTCGTCCGGTGAAAGAAGATTTTTAATCGAAGAACTGACACAGTTTGCGTCTCTTTGAATTCCAATAGTTTGTTTAGTTCTGTAGAAAGTGTTACCTCAAATTGGATTTCCGTTACCGGGAAACATGTTTTGTTAATTACAAAATTACAAAATTACAGAATGCTAAAACTACCTTCAAAAAATGAAGAAAAGCCAAAGAAAAACAAATAATATATCAAATAGCCCAAAAATGGATACAATAAAAAACTATACATAAATTAGAATTTAAAATATTAAATAAATTGAAACAACCTACAATCGAACTACAAACAACAACAAAATGGGCCACATTCACATACACACGGTACTACATAAAAGAAATAACTGAAATACTAAAAAATAATAATATTAACATAGCTTACAAAAATAGAGGAAACGTAATCAATAAAATAAAGCAACCGGAAAAATATGTCCCACACTTAAATATACAAAATCGAATGCCCAGACTGTAATAAAATATACATAGGCTAAACGAAAAAGAAATTAAAAGACAGATATAAAAGAACACCTCAATGCATACATCAAACCTCAAACTTAGCTACACACGCCATCAAAAACAAACACACATTCCCCACATTAGAAAACGCACACCTAATAAAAAAAAGTACAAAAAGGCCTCAAAATGACAATCTGGGAACAACTACAAATTTATAAACAAAAATAATATCATAAACGAACAAATACAAATAAAATAAAAAACCGATAAATTATTCAACTAATAGACAAAATTAACCCCAAGACAAACATAAAAGAATCCCACAGTGCAGTGAATCCGATAATAGAACTATAACGGTACACCACACCTTGTGACAACGGAAATTCCATACAGCTCGCAGGCTACTACAACCCCCGGTCAGTGATGCTCGATAATGGAAATACTATCATACTTTGAAAGTTAACATATATATATGTAAGTATGTATTTGTTTGAGAAGATCACCGCAGAATATTGTCGTCAACGAGGGATAAGAAGGGATTTTTAATATAGTTTCTATTAAAACTACATAAAAGGAATAAAAACCTAATTAAAAGGAATACAACTCTTTGTTAGATAATATATGGGGAATTAGGGGAACAATTTTGCGAGGTTGTTTATTTGAAAATTGCCAGCTCTGATTAGGGATCGTATCTCTTTCCTTACATTATGGCGTGGTGTTGGCAGGGTGGCTTACCTCAAATGGATCTTATCTTTCTCTCTCTCTCTCTCTACCTCCCCCTCCCCACCTCTCTACTGGGGTGAGTAATAAATAGGATTAGAATACAGAGATGAAATTCTCTAAATATAGAGAAAGGAATTCGTCACTGTAAGCAAAGTTTAAATCTACCCCTAACGAACCCATAGTTTGAGGGGGGGGAGAATAATGTACTAACTGAAGTGGAATATGCTCTCCTCCTTGTTTAGAGATATAGCGTTTAATCGCTACCACGATTTAACATGGTGATTGTTCCTTCGCATATACCTGTGTTCTGAAAAAACATTTTTTTATGAAATTGCTTTCCTTCTGTCTTAGAAGCATTTCGTCCCGCGAAACGGTTAGACCCTCCGCTACTACTATTTTCGTGTCTCGACTCATGGTTGAAAAACATTGATCTTTGTTTACTGTGAAAACAGACTTGAATTGTTTACTCTCACAATTGGTAATGCACTTATTCATGGAAGACGCGCAGTTACTATTTTAGCGGTTTGTAACTTCCTACGTAAGTTAAACAAACGAAAACATCAGAAACATGAAAACACAACGGACTGTATTTTGTAAACTTATTGATCCCATAGAAGAATTACATTATAGTTAAGCTGCCGTGACATACATATATTGGAGTATATGCCCTCGATATATTGCTAACGTTAATGGGTAAATAAGCAGGCAACAAATAATGTTTGAAGATTTTGTGATTCATTTAATGAGTCATTTAATAATTGTAGGTTATTCAGTAAAAGTAATGTAATTTATATTAAAAAGACTGACATTTCTGAAGCTCTAAAATATTTAGTTTATGAACGGAATTATAACTTTTCAGAGTCCAGACATTATCATTAAACTAATATTTAGTGTATGAACGGAAGGATAATTTCTGAAACTCCAGACATTAACTTTAAAAAAATATTTAGTGTATGAACGGAAGGATAATTTCTGAAACTCCAGACATTAACTTTAAAAAAATATTTAGTGTATGAACGGAAGGATAATTTCTGAAACTCCAGACATTAACATTAAAAAAATATTTAGTGTATGAACGGAAGGATAATTTCTGAAACTCCAGACATTAACATTAAAAAAATATTTAGTGTATGAACGGAAGGATAATTTCTGAAACTCCAGACATTAACATTAAAAAAATATTTAGTGTATGAACGGAAGGATAATTTCTGAAACTCCAGACATTAACTTTAAAAAAATATTTAGTGTATGAACGGAAGGATAATTTCTGAAACTCCAGACATTAACATTAAAAAAATATTTAGTGTATAAACGAAAGGATAACTTATGAGACTCCAGACATTAACATTAAACAAATAATTAGATTATGGACGGAAGGGTAACTTTTGAGATTCAAGACATTACAAAAAAAAAAAAATATATATATATTCAGTTTTTGAACGGAAGGATAACTTTTGAGAGTTAAGACATTACAAAAAAAAAAAATATTCAGTTTATTAACGGAAGGATAACTTTTGAGAGTGCAGACATTACAATTAAAAAAATATTTAGTTTATGAACGAAAGGATAACTTTTGAGACTCCAGACATTACCTTTAAAGAAATATTTAGTGTATGAACGGAAGGATAATTTCTGAAACTCCAGACATTAACATTAAAAAAATATTTAGTGTATGAACGGAAGGATAACTTTTGAGACTCCAGACATTAACAATAAAAAAATATTTAGTGTATGAACAAAAGGATAATTTTGAGACTCAGACATTATCTTAAAAAAAATATTTAGTGTATGAACGGAAGGATAACTTTTGAGATTCAAGACATTACCATTAAAAAAATATTTAGTTTATGAATGGAAGGATAACTTTTAAGAGTCCAGACATTGCCTTTAAAGAAATATTTAGTGTATGAACGGAAAGGTAACTTTTGAGATTGCAAACATTACCATTAAACAAATATTTAATGTTTGAACGGAAGGATAGCTTATGAGAGTCCAGACATTAACATTAAACAAGTATTTAGTTTATCAACGGAAGGGTAACTTTTGAGTCTCCAGACATTACCATTAAAAAAATATTTAGTTTATCAATGGAAGTATAACTTTTAAGAGTCCGGACATTACCTTAAAAAAAAATATTTAGTGTATGAACGGAAGGATAACTTTTGAGACGCCAGACATTTCCTTTAAAGAAATATTTAGTGTATGAACGGAAAGGTAACTTTTGAGATTCCAGACATTGCCAATGAAAAAATATTTAGTTTATTAACGGAAGGATAATTTCTGAAACTCCAGACATTAACATTAAAAAAATATTTAGTGTATGAACGGAAGGATAACTTTTGAGACTCCAGACATTATCATTAAAAACATAATTAGTGTATGAACGGAAGGATAACTTTTGAGAGTTAAGACATTAACAAAACAAAAAATATTCAGTTTATGAACGGAAACGTAACTTTTGATAGTCCGGACACAAACATTAAAAAAATATTTAGTGTATAAACGGAAGGGTAACTTTTGAGAGTCCAGACATTAACATTAAAAAAATATTCAGTTTATGAACGGAAGGATAACGTTTAAGAGTCCAGACCCAAACATTAATAAAATATTTAGTTTATGAACGGAAGGGTAACTTTTGAGAGTCCAAACATTAACATTATAAAATATTCAGTTAATGAACGGGTATCTTTTGAGAGTCCAGCCACTAACATTAAAAAATATTTAGTTTATGAACGGAAGGATATCTTTTGAGAATCCAGACATTAACATTAAACAAATATTCAGTTTATTAAAGGAAGGGTAACTTTTAAGGCTCCAAACATTACCTTAAACAAAAATTTAGTGTATAAACGGAAGGGTAACTTTTGAGAGTCCAGACATTAACATTAAAAAAATATTCAGTTTATGAACGGAAGTATATTGTTTGAGAGTCCAGACCCAAACATTAACAAAATATTTAGTTTATGAACGGAAGGGTAACTTTTGAGAGTCCAGACACTAACATTAAAAAAATATTTAGTTTATTAACAGAAGGATAACTTTTGAGAGTCCAGACATTACATTTAAAAAAATATTTAGTTTATGAACGGAAGGATAACTTTTGAGAGTCCAGACACTAACATTAAAAAATATTCAGTTTATTAACGGAAGGGTAACTTTTGAGAGTCCAGACATTAACATTAAAAAAATATTTAGTTTATGAACGGAAGGGTAACTTTGGAAACACCAGACACTAACATAAAACAAATATTCAGTTTATGAATGGAAGGGTAACATTTATACACGAGACATTACCTTTACAAAAATATTTAGTGTATGAACGGAAGGGTAACTTTGGAAACACCAGACACTAACATAAAACAAATATTCAGTTTATGAATGGAAGGGTAACATTTATACACGAGACATTACCTTTACAAAAATATTTAGTGTATGAACGGAAGGGTAACTTTGGAAACACCAGACACTAACATAAAACAAATATTCAGTTTAAGAACGGAAGGATAACTTTTGAGACTCCAGACATTACCTTTAAAAATATATTCAGTTTAAGAACGGAAGAGTAACTTTTGAGAGTCCAGACATTAACATTAAAAAAATATTCAGTTTATGAACGGAAGCATAGCTTTTGAGAGTCCAGACACTAACAAAAAACAAATATTCAGTTCATGAACGTAAGGGTAACTTTTGTGAGTCCAGACATTAACATTAAACAAATATTCAGTTTATGAACGGAAGGATAACTTTTGAGACTCCAGACATTACCTTTACAAAAATATTTAGTGTATGAACGAAAGCTTAACTTTTGAAACTCCAGACATTAACTTTAAACAAATATTTAGTTTATGAACGGAAGGATAACTTTTGAGAGTCCAGACACTAACATTAAAAAAATATTTAGTGTATGAACGAAAGCTTAACTTTTGAAACTCCAGACATTAACTTTAAACAAATATTTAGTTTATGAACGGAAGGATAACTTTTGAGACTCCAGACATTACCTTTACAAAAATATTTAGTGTATGAACGAAAGCTTAACTTTTGAAACTCCAGACATTAACTTTAAACAAATATTTAGTTTATGAACGGAAGGATAACTTTTGAGAGTCCAGACACTAACATTAAAAAAATATTTAGTGTATGAACGAAAGCTTAACTTTTGAAACTCCAGACATTAACTTTAAACAAATATTTAGTTTATGAACGGAAGGATAACTTTTGAGAGTCCAGACACTAACATTAAAAAATATTCAGTTTATTTACGGAAGGATAACTTTTGAGAGCCCAGACACTAACATTTAATGCTGTCTTTGCTGCAACTCGGAATACATTCGACGATTATCTGAGACGATGCAGGCATACCAGTAGTCTCTCTGGGAGAGCTTTTCGTTATAGGGGACAGATCCCGGTGAAACGACTTGTACCATTTCCTACGGAGGTAGCTTTTCCCACGGGAGAGACGGCGCAGCTAACAGGTCCTTGGCTTTGACTGTCAAGATGGCGAAACTAGACAAAAAACATTCGGAACAATACTTATTTTGCCTGCAAAGCTCAAACAATTATCTCAAGCCAGTGATTTAACGATAGTTGCGAATGTAGTTTGAAGTGAAATAACTTTGAAGCAAAAAAACAACATTGCCACAGTAAAAGCACTAAAAAAGGTAAAAACAGAGCAAATAAAACAAGACCTTTAAAGACTATAGTGCGTCTACAGTGAGCAACGCTACCCATTCTGTTGGTTAACTCTCCCGGGTTTAACATAATTAATTTTTTTCAAATAATAATTTATAAAATTCAGTAATGATTGAATTTTCGTTTTATATGGGAGAAATATTTTTCGCAAAAGGGCCAAGGTAATATAGTTATTTCGTCCCATTCGGTTTAAAATAAGCTATAATACATGATTTCATAAAATAGTTGATTTAATGTTATAGGTTATGTGGTAGGACAACTGTTTTATAACATTAGTTATTTTTCTTTATTTGTGTTAACTGTAATTATTTAATAAAAGGTAGCTAAAATAAAAAATGTTGTTCGCGTAAGAATTGTATTTAGAAAAGGTTTTTTATATTACTTGTTTATACCTAGATTTAATCCATTTAAAATTACAAAATGGGGCTATAAATCGCGACCTACCCATCCCAATCCTTGGACATCCTATAAGCACGCGTCCGTGAACGCAATATTTTCGTTTGTTGTTAGTTTTACGATACGATAAAAATTATGAATAAGTAAAAAAATAACGAGACCCTGTGGGTCAACGGAAATCCAAGAGCTTACGCCTCATTATCTGTTAATATTAAATATAGACATTAGCTAAGATAAAACTGCAATGACTATTAAGCCTGAGACGTGATCCTTGCTTTACTTGTTACGTTTACAAGGAGGATACTTCAGTAAGATGATTTTAAACTAAGCAAGTGCTGTGTGTATTCGCTCACGGTTATTTCTGTTTGCAGGTGAGGTCTGCTACTATTGTTGTACTGTACTGAAATTTGCCAAGTTCAAGGTGAAAACAGCCGTAAGTTTTGTGTTTCTTTGTTGTATTATAGGTTATTATAAGTATAATAGACGTTTTATTCATATTTTGTCTAAAGTAAAAGAATGCTGTAGATTTGTCCAAGTCAAGATTATCTTTTATGCAACTATTTAATGATGTTTCGACAACGGTTGTCCTTTTCAAGTTATACATTAATTTTAACCTAATGAAAGAACTTTAACAATATCATAATTGATATGGGCAGATGACAAAACTGACATAGTTGATGGTCCTTAGTTTGGGTTGACTTGGAAAAAAGGCCAACCATTTAGTTTTAAAACGTTAATTAGTTGAATAAAGGATAAGCGTGACTCAGAAAAATCAACCGCATTCTTTTCTTAAATAATTAATTTTCTTTTATTGTCTTTAAACAAATCTACGGTTAAGAGTGCTTTTACGTAATGAGTGCGTAATGTAGAAAACGTCTGTAAGGGTTTTCTTATCCAAGCATTACAAATATTTTATATAATCAGTTTTTTATAAAGGTTTTTAATATTTTGAACTTTTTTCAAAGTTTATTGGGACAAACAATAGGAAAAAACTTTTTACAATATTCGTTGCACTTATACACGTAAACATACACTAATATGTAACTACACGGCTATGTAGTACCAGTTATATTTGATATGAATGACGTTTCGGATTGCGTGTCCCATTATCGGACCGTGACCAATATCTTTTTATTTAAAGAAAGGGTGACGAATCTATGTTAGGCTGTTTAGAGAGTAGCATTTGCTTTAGGTTTTGTTATTAGGTCAGGCTTGAAGGGTTTTGGGTATTGAAGTCAAACAGTGTATGTAGGTGTAATTTGAAATTATTTTATATTTCGTTTCTTTTCAGATGTATGGAATGTGTTACTTCTATTTCACTTGTGCAGAATTTGTATGTTTGAGCTTAGTTACGATCCAAGCTGATAACGGACATATCTCCAAAACCGACCGTCCTGCATGACAGGGCCTTAAGGTTTAGGAATGGTGGTTCTGAATTTATTTCTTAACTCAACTCAAGCATATTTCAATTACTATCATAATCTAGCAAGCTACTTAATATCTATTTTAGCAACAAAATAAACTGAAACGTTGATGGATTCGCGAATCGTATATTTTAACGTACAAGTGTAAACTATTACCTCTAGTAGAGGTGGAAGCAAATAATATTGACTCACCATTGTCTGTAAAAAAATAATATGAAATTACTGGACTCATGTTGATTTGAATCTAGAATCGGATAATTATAACGAGTGAAAGGAGGTAGATATCTAGAGGTTATATTTTATGAAAAATTATTTTTAATTTTATCAAGTTATAATTAAAGGGCAATGGTGTAAACGAACTAAAGTTCGAATTAATAAGGTAGAACAGCAGTTAAAGCATTAAACATTTTTCTCAGAAATAAAACCACAAGAAGAGACACTAAAACGCGCACGCGCGCGCAGTTTAACGAGTTGCTATTGAGGCTTGGATTTAACAAAATTCTTTGGAAGTACATTAATGACCATAGAAATAAATTTCATCAGGGGAAATTACAGGCTGTCGAAACTAAAAGAATTACTATCTAAGTGGTAAGACCTGGAATGTATAAGAAAATACGAGTACATATAGAATAATAGATGTAAAATCCATATTCGACTTGATTTCCACGTCTGTGAGAAGGGAATAACAAAAAATAGACAGCTCCGAATAATTTTGGAACGGATGCCTACGGAATGAAGTAAAAAAGGACGACCGTCGAAGCCAGATGTAGTGAGGGTAGGAAGAAACCCAGAAGAGGTCTTGTCTTTTGATAAACTAGAGAGAGAGAGAGAGAGAGAGAGAGAGAGAGAGAGAGAGAGAGAGAGAGAGAGATCTTGGGATGGCGCAATATTTGTCAAAATATTATTATTTTTTAAGACTAACATAACATTTGTATAATTGGATGCTCTAAACTTCAGTACTTGCCGATGGGAGACAATAGTAAATAAAATGTCATCACTGTTATCGTGTTTTGGCCAGTGCTATGAATCGCAGTTGTGGTCTTCAACAAATGCGTTTGTTTCGAGTAAAGAGAAGTTATGAAATAGTATGTAAGAGTAACATCTTAACGTTCAAGGCCCAACCAAGTGCAGCTGCTTTTTATAGTTACCCCAAACTGTTATTTAACTCGACCTGTACGTGTGGGTCAAGTCCTCTTACCAATGTCAAGTTGAGCAGGAATTTTGAAGTCGCCTATTCTCTACAGGCCATCAAACTGTAAATTTGACAGGTTTCATTTTCCCTAATTGTTTATCAAATTTCGCTTATCTTGTCTCCGACACTATTTGCATAATTAATCACCGAGCTACGAGTGCCTCAAAGTCCAGTATCTTGCGCCTAAACATATAAAAGTATTTTTTTTTCAGTATTTAATCTGCTAAGTTCCTTAATTTCCCGTTGCCTCTATCATTACTGAGCAAAACGGCCTGGAGTTGGTGATTTGGAGTAATGCAAGGGACACCATGCCTATCAGTGGATACAAACCTAGAGAGTTTGTGTGAATGTTTCAAAAACTCCAACATTATTCTTGCTCCTCATTTGTCCTGTATGGGTTTTCATTGTCATAGCCTATGTTGAGTTTTCGGTTTTTCGTTACTATTGACGTAATCTTGAGCTAGGACTAATATTTCACTTAATCTTTGTGACAAAGATACTGTAAATGTATTTATCTTGTTTAAATTAAAACAAAACCCAAGATTCTTAATTTCTTGTCGACTGGTTGTTGCTCCAGCAAAGCAGTCTGTCCTTGCCTTTAAGAAAACTGGGAGATAAGAGTAGTGTTGTACATAGATGCGGTAACATTAACTCGGTATGTCAGTGCATTGTGAACACCGTATTGTAACAGAGTGTAGTTGCGATAATACAATGTACGGTCAAATAGCAGCGTGCTGCCTTGCTATTGTTTAGGTCCAACATTACTTGCACAATTATATGCCTTGCGATGCCGACAAGTTTGTAGGGAACTTAAGTCGCGCTGCAGCTATAACAAACACCGAACCCTGAAATGTCAAACTTCGGTTTTTTACACCTATTTGTTTTCGTTTCAAACGAGTTTTCACGTAGTTAAATATGTATGTTGGAATATTTACCTATATTGTTGACATAACATCTATCTGATATATATTTTTCAGCTAGAATTCTTCTTCTTAATGCCAGCATGACGTTAGCGATTGGATCTATAAGGCATCTTGTTTAGAGAAAACCAATATTTACAGCAATTCTGTAGTTAACAAACTGATTCACATTTTCACCATGTACTCGGCCGGAGTACAGTAATGGTTACAGTCAGTAAACAGTTCTTTTGGTTGAGAGAATGAGCTTTATGGGACTTTAGCAAGGGTTTTTGACATTATACTACGTTTGACTAAATTCTGTATTGGTGATAAATTTTGTAACTTATTTCCACCAACAATAAGCTTTATGGGACTTTAGCAAGGGTTTTTGACATTATACTACGTTTGACTAAATTTTGTATTGATGATAATTTTGTAACCATATTTCCACCAACAACAAGCTTTATGGGACTTTAGCAAGGGTTTTTGACATTATACTACGTTTGACTAAATTCTGTATTGATGATAAATTTTGTAACCATATTTCCACCAACAATAAGCTTTATGGGACTTTAGCAAGGGCTTTTGACATTATACTACGTTTCACTAAATTTTGTATTGATGATAATTTTGTAACCATATTTCCACCAACAATAAGCTTTATGGGACTTTAGCAAAGGTTTTTGACATTATACTACGTTTGACTAAATTCTGTATTGATGATAAATTTTGTAACCATATTTCCACCAACAATAAGCTTTATGGGACTTTAGCAAGGGCTTTTGACATTATACTACGTTTCACTAAATTCTGTATTGATGATAAATTTGGTAACCATATTTCCACCAACAATAAGCTTTATGGGACTTTAGCAAGTGTTTTTGACATTATACTACGTTTGACTAAATTCTGTATTGATGATAAATTTTGTAACCATATTTCCACCAACAATAAGCTTTATGGGACTTTAGCAAGGGTTTTTGACATTATACTACGTTTGACTAAATTCTGTATTGATGATAAATTTTGTAACCATATTTCCACCAACAATAAGCTTTATGGGACTTTAGCAAGAGTTTTTGACATTATACTACGTTTGACTAAATTCTGTATTGATGATTAATTTGGTAACCATATTTCCACCAACAATAAACTTTATCTGACCTTAGCTAGGGTTTTTGCTAATTTGTGGTTTTGACATTTTACACACAACATTAGCAAGAGGTGATTCAGACTATTCAATTTTTTTTGACAATTGAGAGATAGATGCGAGAAAGATAAGGAGGGGCCGCATAACTAAAGTAGTCATACTATCTATGTAGTTATTAGAGAGACAGATGCAAGAAAGATAAGGAGGGGCCGCATAACTAAAGTAGTCATACTATCTATGTAGTTATTAGAGAGACAGATGCAAAAAAGATAAGGAGGGGCCGCATAACTAAAGTAGTCATACTATCTATGTAGTTATTAGAGAGACAGATGCAAGAAAGATAAGGAGGGGCCGCATAACTAAAGTAGTCATACTATCTATGTAGTTATTAGAGAGATAGATGCGAGAAAGATGAGGGGCCGCATAACTGAAGTAGTCATACTATCTATGTAGTTATTAGAGAGAAAGATGCAAGAAAGATAAGGAGGGGCCGCATAACTAAAGTAGTCATACTATCTATGTAGTTATTAGAGAGATAGATGCGAGAAAGATAAGGAGGGGCCGCATAACTAAAGTAGTCATACTATCTATGTAGTTATTAGAGAGATAGATGCGAGAAAGATAAGGAGGGGCCGCATAACTAAAGCAGTCATACTATCTATGTAGTTATTAGAGAGATAGATGCAAGAAAGATAAGGAGGGGCCGCATAACTAAAGCAGTCATACTATCTATGTAGTTATTAGAGAGATAGATGCAAGAAAGATAAGGAGGGGCCGCATAACTAAAGTAGTCATACTATCTATGTAGTTATTAGAGAGATAGATGCGAGAAAGATAAGGAGGGGCCGCATAACTAAAGCAGTCATACTATCTATGTAGTTATTAGGGAGATAGATGCAAGAAAGATAAGGAGGTGAAGATGAAATTAGGATGAACTAAGAAAAAGGCATGATTCATTGGTACTGGGAATGGAGGGGAAAATGCCTGACTACTTGAAGTACTCTTGCTCTTACCCGTGCTGGAGAGAGGCGTGTACTCGTGTAAAGAATCTCCAGCACTTCAAACTATAAATCGTATAAGTCGTATATATTTATGTTACCTCTGTATGTAGTTTCAATGCAGTTTCTAATGGATTCCTTTATTAAGAATATTATTGTTTTAAGGCTATTGGTCCTTATGAGTGTGTGCCTTTTCAGTTTGATGCAGCTTAAGAAAATAGTTACTTAGTATGAAACCTGATGTACTAATAGATAGACCTTGAAGTATATGCTAGCTACACACCTGGGAATTACTACCTTGTAATATATGCCTCCTTGAAGTATATGCTAGCTACACACCTGGGAATTACTACCTTGTAATATATGCCTCCTATCGGCGATACTCTAGGGTAATCATGGCTCGCATGGTCATATAACGTCTCTGGACTAGAAATAAGTGTACTGCATTGACTGACTATTCTCTACAGCCATTCTATTTTTTACATTATACTAAAATAAACTATGATCTGATTACTATTAAATAATTGGTAAATAAATATATATTATGAAGTTAGTACATTTACTAAAATGGTAAAGAAGTATATATAGAAACGTTTTTTTTTAAATAGTTTTGTAACAGTAATTTTTTTAAATAATGTTCAGTTAAAACAACACATACACTTTGGCCTACTGTAAATCGCGCTCGCATATACACATACTGTATGCTAGTCACATACTGTATACTAGGTCGTTAAACACTTTTATATCTAGTTCACCGATTTTGTCTACCCGGGCCATGATCTTCCATTTTTCTAGCATCCAATGTCCTCTGTCCTGTTAATCATTAATTTGTTTAGACAGCGTGGGGTAGGAATTGAATAGCTAAGGTAAATTCTTATTTCATTAATAGTAGGGTAAATCATAATTCCACCCCGGCCATTATTCCATCACACCCTACGTAGTGTTTTCTTCGCTATAATTATGCAGCCCGTACAGTACATGGTTGTTATTTAAAATTGCAATTAAGAACAATGAACATTCCTAAT
The DNA here is from genome assembly GCA_036971475.1 of Prosapia bicincta. Classification (NCBI taxonomy): domain Eukaryota; kingdom Metazoa; phylum Arthropoda; class Insecta; order Hemiptera; family Cercopidae; genus Prosapia; species Prosapia bicincta. The sequence continues at coordinate 70,763,609 of JBAIZL010000004.1, forward strand.
GATAAGCAGATTAGATTGCACAACGCTAGCGCCGGTGTATTGTTTTTCTTGACAGGTGTTTTAATTATGATTGACATTGTTGTGAATGGAAACATACTTTTTGCCTGGATACTTGTTTAAAGCCTTCGCTGGAGTACAATGTCGTGTCATTTCACCTTGTTTGCTTAACAAGGCGCTTCAGTTCCATGCAAAGGAAGTAGTGTAATTGACAATAAAACCCAAAACAATAGAACGAGTCATGTAATCTAAAGGTTTACCATGACATATCTAATTAAACCTATGCACATTCGATGGTTATAGCTGCAATAGCGTTGTAAAGATAGCTAATTTCAGTTGTTTAGGGGATCGACTGTAGAGATGTAGCGACCCTACGAGAACACGCTCGTACGCGCTGACTTGCTTACCTGTTCCCCTAGGTTTTCCATGACATATCTAATTAAACCTATGCACATTCGATGGTTATAGCTGCAATAGCGTTGTAAAGATAGCTAATTTCAGTTGTTTAGGGGATCGACTGTAGAGATGTAGCGACCCTACGAGAACACGCTCGTACGCGCTGACTTGCTTACCTGTTCCCCTAGGTTTTCCATGATATATCTATGCACATTCGATGGTTATAGCTGCAATAGCGTTGTAAAGATAGCTAATTTCAGTTGTTTAGGGGATCGACTGTAGAGATGTAGCGACCCTACGAGAACACGCCCGTACGCGCTGACTTGCTTACCTGTTCCCCTAGGTTTTCCATGATCGATGGTTATAGCTGCAATAGCGTTGTAAAGATAGCTAATTTCAGTTGTTTAGGGGATCGACTGTAGAGATGTAGCGACCCTACGAGAACACGCTCGTACGCGCTGACTTGCTTACCTGTTCCCCTAGGTTTTCCATGATATATCTATGCACATTCGATGGTTATAGCTGCAATAGCGTTGTAAAGATAGCTAATTTCAGTTGTTTAGGGGATCGACTGTAGAGATGTAGCGACCCTACGAGAACACGCTCGTACGCGCTCACTTGCTTACCTGTTCCCCTAGGTTTTCCATGACATATCTAATTAAACCTATGCACATTCGATGGTTATAGCTGCAATAGCGTTGTAAAGATAGCTAATTTCAGTTGTTTAGGGGATCGACTGTAGAGATGTAGCGACCCTACGAGAACACGCTCGTACGCGCTGACTTGCTTACCTGTTCCCCTAGGTTTTCCATGATATATCTATGCACATTCGATGGTTATAGCTGCAATAGCGTTGTAAAGATAGCTAATTTCAGTTGTTTAGGGGATCGACTGTAGAGATGTAGCGACCCTACGAGAACACGCCCGTACGCGCTGACTTGCTTACCTGTTCCCCTAGGTTTTCCATGATATATCTATGCACATTCGATGGTTATAGCTGCAATAGCGTTGTAAAGATAGCTAATTTCAGTTGTTTAGGGGATCGACTGTAGAGATGTAGCGACCCTACGAGAACACGCTCGTACGCGCTCACTTGCTTACCTGTTCCCCTAGGTTTTCCATGACATATCTAATTAAACCTATGCACAATCGATGGTTATAGCTGCAATAGCGTTGTAAAGATAGCTAATTTCAGTTGTTTAGGGGATCGACTGTAGAGATGTAGCGACCCTACGAGAACACGCTCGTACGCGCTGACTTGCTTACCTGTTCCCCTAGGTTTTCCATGATATATCTATGCACATTCGATGGTTATAGCTGCAATAGCGTTGTAAAGATAGCTAATTTCAGTTGTTTAGGGGATCGACTGTAGAGATGTAGCGACCCTACGAGAACACGCTCGTACGCGCTCACTTGCTTACCTGTTCCCCTAGGTTTTCCATGACATATCTAATTAAACCTATGCACATTCGATGGTTATAGCTGCAATAGCGTTGTAAAGATAGCTAATTTCAGTTGTTTAGGGGATCGACTGTAGAGATGTAGCGACCCTACGAGAACACGCTCGTACGCGCTGACTTGCTTACCTGTTCCCCTAGGTTTTCCATGATATATCTATGCACATTCGATGGTTATAGCTGCAATAGCGTTGTAAAGATAGCTAATTTCAGTTGTTTAGGGGATCGACTGTAGAGATGTAGCGACCCTACGAGAACACGCTCGTACGCGCTCACTTGCTTACCTGTTCCCCTAGGTTTTCCATGACATATCTAATTAAACCTATGCACATTCGATGGTTATAGCTGCAATAGCGTTGTAAAGATAGCTAATTTCAGTTGTTTAGGGGATCGACTGTAGAGATGTAGCGACCCTACGAGAACACGCTCGTCCCCGCAGGGGGGTGCGGACTAGCCGCACCTACGAGGGATTTGGCGTCCCTCGCGGTACCCTAGCCTAACACTACACCACTCACAAAGCATACACACACACATACACACACCAACACAATATATACACATTTCAACACTTACATCTTCTCTTAGGGAATTTTGACTGGTCAGAACCGTTGCGCGTTGGGAGTGCTGAAAAGTCCAGAGCGTGACAAACTCTGGTCTGGGACGCTGCTGTGAGCTTGCTCTGCCGAAGACGTATGCGCGGTTGCTGGTCCGCTAGCCACTTCGGTCCTTGGTCAGGGAGTGTCCGCGGTGCACAGGTGTCGGAGCCTGTGCACAGTATTACGAGTTCTCGACTGATGCCCATCCAGTCGAGCTAAGGAGGAAACTATGGGCCCCAGAGTTCCGGGGGTTGGAAATGATCGAAAGTGATCCATGGGTGTACCCGTTCTTATAGTCTCGCCCGTAACGCCTGACACGATGGTTAGCTTAATAACAAATTATGGAAAACCAACAAATGTCCAACCAGTTTAATGTAAAGAGGCGTCGTGAGGTTTCTCCGAAAATGCCTAGAGAAGTAAATAGTGGTAAAGAAATGAATTTAGAATCACCAAAGTTCCTAATTGTGTCTTGCACAGAAACTGGAAAAGATCTGTCAAAGGTATCGCCTTTTGTAATACAAAAGGCTATAACTGGATGTGCAGCAGGACCCGTCTCTTCCATAAGGAAGTTACGGAACGGAACGCTGCTGTTGGAAACAAGCAATTCAAAGCAGTCACAGCTATTATTAAAAATGACCTCCTTCTTTGATCAGGTCAAGGTTTCGGTGGCTCCCCACAAAACCTTGAACTCATCAAAGGGAGTAATATCATGCAGGGATCTGTTGTATGTCCGTGAGGACGAAATCAAATCAGAACTGGTATCAGAAGGTGTAACAGAAGTCGTACGAATTATGAGGATGGAAAACGGTCAGAGAGTTCCAACAACATCAATTATCCTGACATTCGGGAAACCATCTATCCCGGAATATTTATATGCTGGCTATCAACGACTTTCTGTTAGGCCCTACGTTCCCAATCCACGCCGGTGCTTTAAATGCCAACGTTTTGGACACGTAAGTTCTACTTGCTCCAAGCCAGAGGTATGCGGACAGTGTGCATCTGAAGGCCATACTGATAAGGTTTGCACAAGTGCTCCGAAATGCCCAAACTGTGCTGGTGATCACCCTGCTCGCTCCTTTAACTGTCCAAAGTTCAAGGAGGAGAAAGCGATCCTCAGTATAATGGCAAAGGACAAAACATCTTTCCACGAAGCGAAAAAGAAGTTCAAGTCAACTCAACCTAGACTTGAAACGAAATCTTATGCCTCAGCTATCACCACTGAGAAGTCGTGTTCCAACTGCGTTGAGCTAAACAAGAAAATTGAAGTTCTCACGGACCAAGTTAGCCAGCTATTAGCTTTGGTGACGAAAAATTCTGTTTCCAACTTAAATAATAATGTTGAATGTGCGAAGAAATCTCCATTGCCAGATACCTCTGGTAGAGTTAGAAGAAGCAAGACACTATTAGAGACAAGTGTGAAACCTATTCCAACTAATAATAATAATAATAATAAAAATAACAATAACAACAAAACTGCACCTGTGAAAGTGGGTGCAAAATTAAAAGCGACTCAAAAGAGGACCATTTCTAACTCCCCTTCTGAGTCAAAAAATTCCTCAGATTCCACCACTACAATAGTGGTGATGGATTCTGATGATTCTTTGCCTGGAACGTCCAACATTCCAGGCCAACAAATTGTCAATGACGGCAGTGAGAGCCAGGTGAATCCATTTCACTAAAATACAATGTCCACACCTAAACAAACCGTGATTCAGTGGAACATTAACGGTGTTAGAAGTCACATTGAGGATCTCAAATTAATTGTAAGGGATGAGTCCCCTATGTACATTTGTATTCAGGAGACACATCTTCATGAATCGCACAATTTCCATCTAAGGGAGTATTCAGTTTACAGATCAGACTTCGTTACAGAAAATCGAGCTAGAGGTGGCGTAGCCATTCTAGCCCGTGACTGTGTCGACGCCGTTTCTCTGAACTTAATAACTCCCTTACAAGCAGTAGCAATTCAAACAGCTGTTCCATACAAACTCACTCTCTGTTGTGTCTACCTCCCACCAAGTGACAACCTGCTACAGAGAGATCTTGTAGACCTTATGAATCAGTTGCCGCCTCCGTTTTTATTAGTGGGCGATTTCAATGCCCACCATGTTTCATGGGGTTCCCCAGAATGCAACCCGCGAGGTAATCTGATCGAAAGCATCAGATCGGAACTGGATTTATACCTGCTAAATGACGGTTCTCAGACACATTTAGCAGCGTCAACAGGTGGATGGACAGCTGTAGACTTGTCATTATGCAGTCCTGTCTTGGCTACAAGGCTAAAATGGTCAGCATTGCCTGATCCTTACAGTAGCGACCACATTCCTATTGAGATCTCTTTGTGTGACTCCTCACCCTGTTGTGTTCGACATCCCCGTTGGATCCTGAAAAAAGCCAACTGGGAACAATTTTCACAAGATCTAGAATCACTGGACGTGGATTACTTGGCTCCCATTGATGACATTGTCAATTCATTTACAAAAACCGTTTTGAATGCCGCCGGAAAGGCAATTCCGAAAACCTCATCCAAACCACGACGACCACCTGTTCCGTGGTGGAATGATGAGTGCACTGTGATCCTTCGTCAACGGAGAAAAGCTTTGAACCAGTTCAAGAGACATCCAACGAGTGAAAACCTGGAAAAATATAAAATCTTCCGTGCGATAGCACGGAGAATATTTAGGCAAAGTAAACGAGAATCATGGTCGCAGTACATTGGCACAATTACAAGAACTACAGCTCCATCTACAGTATGGAAGAAATTACGATCAGTCTGTGGCATTTCCGTTCCGAAGCCATTAATTTCATTAAAGCATCCGGATGGAGTTATGACCACGGACTGTGAGGAAATTGCCAATGTACTAGCGTTATCGTTTTCAAAACATTCTTCATCTTCTGCATACAAGGACGCTTTCCAGGTGTACAAACGTAAACAGGAAGCCTTACCTTTCACCGTCGGAGTGTCTGGAGATTCTTGTTTAAATAACCATTTCTCTATCGACGAACTAGAGTCAGCTCTCTCGTCAACGAAGGATTCTGCTCCAGGCCCGGATGATATTGTATACTCCATGATTAAAAATCTACCACCGTCGGCAAAACTAGTTCTCCTTCGGATATACAACCGTATATTCGAGGAGCACGGTTTTCCCGATGCATGGTTAGAAGCGACAATAATTCCTCTTCTAAAACAAGGAAAGGACAAAACTAATCCCAGTAGTTACAGACCCATCTCGCTGACCAGCTGCCTATGCAAACTACTGGAGAAGATGGTCAACCGTCGTCTTGTCTGGTATCTAGAAACAAACAAACTTCTTTCTAACGTTCAGTGTGGTTCCAGACAAGGACGTTCATCAGTTGACCAATTGGTTTTGTTGGAGTCAGCTATACAGAATGCCTTCATCTTACGACAAACACTGGTAGCTGTTTTCTTTGACCTTGAGAAGGCATATGACATGGCATGGAGAAGAGGAATTTTGAACATATTGAAATCATGGGGTATACAAGGTAACATTCTTGCTTTTATAAAAAATTATTTGAATAACAGGACTTTCCGTGTACGTCTAGGAGGCATATATTCTGATCGTTGCGAACTAGAGAATGGTGTACCACAGGGTGGCGTTTTGAGTGTGACGCTGTTTGCTGTTGCCATTAACAGCGTCACCTCAAACGTACAGTCACCGGTCCACTGTTCCCTGTTTGTAGACGATTTTTGTATATATATGGCTGCTAGAAGTATGGCAACAGCGGAAAGATCCTTACAATTAGTAATTAATAAATTGCAAGAGTGGACCAAATCTACGGGCTTCAAGTTTTCGGCTTCGAAGACCCAGTGTATAGCATTTAGTCGTCGCAGGCAACACCAGGAACCTATTCTTTATCTTGATGGTACGCGGCTTCAAACCGCGGATAATGTGAGATTTTTGGGTCTTTTATTGGATAAAAGACTTTCGTGGAGTCCACATGTTCGTGATTTGAAGGTGAGATGCAGCAAGATATTGGATATGTTGAGAGTTCTAAGTGGTACAAATTGGGGAGCAGACAGAACCTGTATGCTCCGTTTCTATCGCGCCGTTGTAAGATCGCGCATAGATTACGGCTGTATAGCCTATTCATCTGCTCGACCTACGGTTCTGAAACTCCTGGATTCAATACATCACGCTGGTCTTAGACTTTCTACTGGTGCTTTTAGATCAAGCCCAATCTCCAGCCTTCTAGTTGAAGCTGGAGAACCATCTCTCTCTATGCGACGTCAAATGCTACAAATTTCTTATTACACTGGTCTTCGAAGTAAACCTAAACATCCGGCATTCAAAGCAGTTTTTGATAACCACCTTGAGGATCGTTACAATATGCGTCAACGTTCAACTGCTCCCTTCGGAATAAGAACGTTGCGCATTTTTAATAATCTAAATTTAGAACATCCACCTATATTCGAACGAACATCATGCTACATCCCTCCATGGACAATACAAAAGCCAAAATGTGACTTCTCATTGTCCATGTACCTAAAACACAATACTCCTGGCGTTATTTATCGTCAGGAGTTTTTGCAGATTCAACAAACTCACCAACACACTGTGACTATATTCACAGACGGTTCAAAACTGGACAATGGGATAGGTTGTGCATTTTATATGGAAGGACAAACTTTCACTTACGGATTGCCCTCAGCCTGTAGTGTTTTTACTGCAGAACTTTATGCAATTTTCCAAGCTTTAAGATCAATTCCGTCTGCAAAATCTAAATATCTTGTGTGTTGTGATTCCAAAAGTGCTCTCCAGGCTATTCAGGAAATGTACACTAAGAACCCTTTGGTTGGAGACATCTTGTGCTCTATACACAGGCTCCAATTACGAGGTGTCGAGGTGTCATTTCTCTGGGTGCCTGGTCACTGTGGAATATTCGGAAACACTAAAGCAGATGAAGGTGCAAAATTAGCTACAGGTATGTTGCCATCGACACAACGTGTGATGGCATCAGATTTTGTATGCAAAGTTAAAACTACACTATTCTCTGTTTGGAATGAAGAATGGCAAAATGTAAATAGAAACAAGCTGAGGGACATCAAAAATACCGTCCGACCATGGAGGACATCTGTTCGTTCGAATCGTAGGGAGGAAGTGGTGGTTACTCGACTTCGCATCGGCCACTCTTTGTTAACGCATGGATGGTTGATGCGACATGAGGATCCACCACTATGTCCGTTTTGTAGAAATAATATTACAATCAAGCATATCCTGCTTGATTGTAATGAGTTGACAAATTTATATATACGTTACGATCTTCTAGGTAGTTTAAAGGTGGTTTTAAGGGACGATGTCACGGCTATCGACCGTGTCCTTGCTTTCTTACGCCACCTTAATATATTTAATAATATTTAAATTTTGTATAATTTTAGGTTCTTTAGTTTTAGATTATTACAATTAGTTTTAAACATTTATTTTATTTTATTCTGTTTTATTTTGATTAGTTTTATTTATGAAGTATTATTTTAAAATCTCAACTTTAGTTAGGCGATGATAACCTCAATAGGTTTTTCGCCTGGAAAAAAAAAAAAAAAAAAAAAAAAAAAAAAAAAAAAAAAAAAAAAAAGAGAACACGCTCGTACGCGCTGACTTGCTTACCTGTTCCCCTAGGTTTTCCATGATATATCTATGCACATTCGATGGTTATAGCTGCATTAGCGTTGTAAAGATAGCTAATTTCAGTTGTTTAGGGGATCGACTGTAGAGATGTAGCGACCCTACGAGAACACGCTCGTACTCGCTGACTTGCTTACCTGTTCCCCAAGGTTTTCCATGATCGATGGTTATAGCTGCAATAGCGTTGTAAAGATAGCTAATTTCAGTTGTTTAGGGGATCGACTGTAGAGATGTAGCGACCCTACGAGAACACGCTCGTACTCGCTGACTTGCTTACCTGTTCCCCAAGGTTTTCCATGATCGATGGTTATAGCTGCAATAGCGTTGTAAAGATAGCTAATTTCAGTTGTTTAGGGGATCGACTGTAGAGATGTAGCGACCCTACGAGAACACGCTCGTACGCGCTGACTTGCTTACCTGTTCCCCTAGGTTTTCCATGATATATCTATGCACATTCGATGGTTATAGCTGCAATAGCGTTGTAAAGATAGCTAATTTCAGTTGTTTAGGGGATCGACTGTAGAGATGTAGCGACCCTACGAGAACACGCTCGTACTCGCTGACTTGCTTACCTGTTCCCCAAGGTTTTCCATGATCGATGGTTATAGCTGCAATAGCGTTGTAAAGATAGCTAATTTCAGTTGTTTAGGGGATCGACTGTAGAGATGTAGCGACCCTACGAGAACACGCTCGTACGCGCTGACTTGCTTACCTGTTCCCCTAGGTTTTCCATGACATATCTAATTAAACCTATGCACATTCGATGGTTATAGCTGCAATAGCGTTGTAAAGATAGCTAATTTCAGTTGTTTAGGGGATCGACTGTAGAGATGTAGCGACCCTACGAGAACACGCTCGTACGCGCTGACTTGCTTACCTGTTCGCCTAGGTTTTCCATGATATATCTATGCACATTCGATGGTTATAGCTGCAATAGCGTTGTAAAGATAGCTAATTTCAGTTGTTTAGGGGATCGACTGTAGAGATGTAGCGACCCTACGAGAACACGCCCGTACGCGCTGACTTGCTTACCTGTTCCCCTAGGTTTTCCATGAGTCACCTATAAGGTTCTTGGTCTACAAAACTAAATTTTTTCAAACAGTTACAATCTGGTAATTTTCACAGACATTTTTAAGATTCTATGTCTTATTCCTTGGAAATAAGGCCAAACATGACGCCCTTGTGTCTGGGTTTAATGTAATTTATTAATACAGGTTATGCCTGGTATCTTACTAGGAGTAACATGTTTACGTCGTGTTTGGCCTTTATTTCCATATAATATTTGTAGAATCCAAAATTTTCAGTAAAAATTACGTAAATGTAACACATTAAAAATGTTTAGTTTCTTAGACCATGGGCGAGTAGTTGAATCATCGGCAGCAAATAGGCCGCCTGGCCTGTTCAGCGCGAGTGTGTGTGTGAGTATAACAGATTGTAATTTATTTGGATTTGCTTCGTTGTTGTAGCAATAAGCCTCTGAAAATGACATGGGAATAAAAACGTCCATAAAAATTTAATTGGATATTTCTTGGTTAACGTTCTTTCGTTTAGTTTATGTTTGATTCCATAACTTGAATGTTTGTTTTAGAAATAAAATAATGCCCCGTGATATTGAACATTTTAATGCCATTATCAACTTACTCTAAATTGGCCTGCTGTAAATTTAGTTTCTAGTACGCCTTAATCTTCCCTGAATTCACTATTGAAACCTTTTTCTAACACTGGAATAATGTAAATTGGCGTTTTCATGTGTACCCGGACGTAGACGTGTTCTTCATAGAAGTATGAGTCACTGTCTTTAGGTGGTAACTATTTTTGTATTATAATTCGATATAGGTTTACTCTATTACGTGTTTAAATGATTCGCGAGAGCATAAATAGATGCATTAACCACGCAACATACTTCAATATGTTAGGTGGGAACATTAACAAAAACATATTTTACGCCTTATTTGAGAACTTGTTTTACCTTTGTTTTTTCAATTCATTCTTTTAGCTCACACTTTCCTCATATATATATATATATATATATATATATATATATATATATATATATATATATATATATATATATATATATATATATATATATAGCCATCATTAACTACCAGAATGCCCCTGCACATAAATTAGCAAAACACATGGACAAAATAATCAGACAATCCATAAACTTAAACACATATAAAAAACAGAACAAATCTCATAAATAAAATAAAAGACATAAACATACCACACAACTCAACATTACTGTCACTCGACACAACAAATATGTACACCAACATACCTATACCCGAAACGCTCAACATCCTAGAAACCCAATTAATACAGAACAACATACCTAAAACCCACGTTACCGAAATCATAAACATCCTCCAAATCATCACCGAACAAAACTATTTCACCCACAACTCAAATTTCTATTCACAACCAGATGGCCTACCCATGGGAAGTCCTATCAGTAGTGTCTTAAGCAAAATTTTTCTACAACACATAGCAAACACCAAAATACTCACAAATAATACACATGCACACAAAATTATTTACTGGCACAGATACGTCGATGATATTATAACACTATACAGAGGCAACTCCCGTCAATGCGAACAACTCCTCACCTACACTAATAAAATACACCCAAAACTCCACTTCACTTCAGAAATTGAAACCAACCGATCCCCAAACTTCCTCGACCTAACCATAACAAAAAGCCACACACAAAAACACAACTTCAACATTTACAGGAAACCCATAACGACAGATACACTTATCCACAACACCTCAAACCACCCTATCCAACACAAACACGTAGCCTTCAGATCCATGCTCCATAGACTTAAAGAAGTCCCAATGACCACAGAAAACATAAACAAAGAACTAGGCACAATTAAATATTTAGCATACACAAATGGATACAACACCACAATAATAGACAAACTATGGCACAAAATACAAAAAAAACACTAAAATTAACACTACAGACAGGGAAAACAAATACATCACATTACCATTCATAAACAAAACAACAAACAAAATAGCCCGCAAATTTCAAAAAACAGGAATACAAATAAAATAGCATACAAAACTAATAACAAGCTACAATACAAAATACAACACAACACCAACAACAAGGCTAAACTACAAGCACCAGGCGTATACAAACTGAACTGCGACGAATGTAACAAGTTCTACATTAGATAAAAAGGTCGCGGCTTTAAACAGAGAGTCGAAGAACACAAACAGAACTCCAACTCAACATTTTACAAATGCATAAAAATACAGGACACAAATACACAGACATTTACCAAAACCTAGAAATCCTACATATCAACAAAAAAGGACCACATCTCAACACACTAGAACAATATGAAATTTACAAACACACAAAAACACAAAGTACAAACATATTAAACGAACAAACACAATACAAATCACACATACTCTTTGTTTGATACTATCGAAAACCTACCTTTAAAACCGTCACCGCTTGACCCAACATCTCCAAGCAGAAGACACTGATGAAGATCGGCACATAGCGATCGAAAACGTTCTGTCTCAGTAAGTTTTAACAAATTTACTAAATTCAAAGTTCGGATAGTCATAAACTATTGTTTAAGTGATTTTTATATATATATATATATATATATATATATATATATATATATATATATATCATGTACACATTTTCAATGCTTATTAAAATACGTTCTTATTCACCCAATCATATTCAAATACATATTTTTAAAACCTATAATGGATCCAGTTAGTTGATGTTAATACAGTTTTGTAAAATATTTAATCAATAATAAAGTTATAAAAATTTGAAGGCTCTAGGTCGGATTCGAACTGAGTATCTTCATGTTCAAAATCTAGCGCTTTGGCACTGATCAAACTTTTCCATAGCTACAAATTTCCTTTTCAATGATGTATATGAATTTTTCTTTTGCCCCCATCGGGTTGTTGTCGGAACCTTCATTGTACAACCATTGAAATTGTTGCCATGGTTACCACAATATCATTATTGATGCCCTAGGATTATAAATGAATAAAATAAAGAAACTGGATTAACGGTATCGAACCTTCTTTCACAAACGGACAATGCGAAAGGAAAGCGAAAAGAAACTACGATACTATGCAAGCTACGAAAAAAGCGTACAAATAGTAACAAACAAAATAATTGGCCCAATACCATACATACAAACGAAAATGGAAAATCGCAAGAAAATTCTCTTTCTATTTTATTTTTGTATTGTTATTCTGACATAGGCATATGTATATACATAGTTATATTAATTGTAATTATAAAATAAAAAGAAACTAAAATAAACATTTTTCTTTGTTGATTTAAATAGGATCGACTTAAAAAAAAATATATTCTACTTGTTTTTATTTATGAATAAAAAGCACAAATAATTATGCTATCAGTGGTGGTACCCGGTGCTTGACGTTTTTACATCTTCACTGGTTTTGGTTTTAATATAATTACAAATTATCCTTCTTTGGCTGTGTGTCGTGTCATTCTTTCTCTTCCTCTCTCCCTTCCCCCTCTCTCTGTGAGTAGGCGCGCGCGTTCATGCATGCGTGACAAATTTTTTTATTATAATAATAACTTTTTGAAACAAGTTTCAAGCTATTTCAATTATGTAACGGCGCTGTTGCAAAGTTAGAATTTGTTTAGAGATATTTAGTTGTGATTTGAACGTGTGAAGTAATTAAACATACGCAACGTTATTTCAAGGTTGTTCCTCTGCTGCAAGCACTTATAATATGCAACTTCCACAGCCAGACGTATTCACGGAGTTTACAGTTTCCATTCTCTGTTGTGGCGAATCTCGAGTTTGGAGAGTTTACAGCGGCGATGTTTATTGAAAGAAGTTTTGTTGAATGAAATGGAATAGAAGTTGCTGCCGCTGCGAGTGGCCTAGCGGTACCGAGACACGCGATGCTACGCCGGGGTCATTCAACGCGTTTTTTATTCCATTTTATTGCTTTATTTTATTCTCTTTATTTACGACAGTCAGATAATCTTTAATAGCAATATTATGCTCTTGTGTATCGCACACAGACCGATAAACCGCGTTGATATATGTAACTAAAGTGCATTCAATGTTTATAAATAAGATTTTATTATGTTCATTTCCTGTCTTGCTTTTAGTGAGCTTGTCTTAGATTTAGTTGGCATATTTATGCACAAATATAAAATTAAAAAAACAAAAATCAATAAGTAGGGGATATTCATTGCAAACCTAAGTTTTATTCTTAATGCTAGCGATGTAAAGAAGGAATTGATACTGTTAGGCAGGGACTGACATTGTTTTGAGTATGCACATACTATAAGCACTATAGTTTATACTCTATACTCTATTTAGGCTCAATAGAGGACTTCTGCCTGTTTCACTCTAAATAGACATTTTAAAAACACACAAACAAAAGCTATTTTTGCGTTAAAACCAGTCGTGTTTATAAAAATTGAATACATTTTTATTTTTAAAACAGTAAAATAAAATTTAAAAGTAAAAAATTTTCACACGAACTGAAAAAAAATTAAATTGAATTTATTCTTTTGCTGAGAAACAAAATCTTTTGGAGGGAAATACTTTGTTTTGTTTTTCGAGGTGGATTTTTGTATAAAACAGAGGAGTGATATCTGAGTCCATACACTAAATTGAAGCTGGTCCGTTATTGCGGATATCGTCAATTCCGTTAGTAAAATAATGAAACATCTGAAATGAATTAATAGCTATTGACGAAGTTTATTGCATTATTCGATTATCTACTGTACTACAAAAAAAATGGAGACTATTGTAACATTTTAAAATTAAAGGGAAAGATGAAATTACTTTCAATAAGCTCAGTTTCAGAATATTATTACTGAAGGTTGTGCCCAATAACTGTATGTTGTGTTGAAACCATTTTCTAGACCTCACAACCGAATTTTTAATTTAGTTATTAAAAAAAAATCAGAATAGCTGGAAGTTTTCAATTTGGTTATTCGGTAAGTAGCTCTAATTTTCATCTCAGTTTTGAAAGTTTTTATGATAACATATCAGTAAATTGCGCCTTAAAAAAATGGAATTGAAATGTTGACAATATTATAAAGGCCAGCACATATTTTTCGTGTTTGTTTTAATAGACGAACTGAAACCCACACCCCTAAGGCCTCCTCCCCCGTGGGCATTAGAATTAGCGTTATTGTTAAGCGATTCTTAAAATGACAATTACAATTTCTGTTCTGTAAATATATTGTACTAAATTTAAATTTATTTAAGCTTCAGAGACATTGACATTTGACATTCGTATGGAGTTATATAATGAGAATCTACGTCTCATTCATAAACTCATTCCTCCTTGTAACCCAATGTCATCAGAGGGAAACCCCTATGGAGAGTAGGTTTACTTGAGACGTGTGATACTAAACACACGCCCCCTTATCCCCTCTACCTTCTCCGTCTCATTCCTCCATGTAACCCAATGTCATCAGAGGAAACCCCGACGGAGAGTAGGTTTACTTGAGACGTGTGATACTAAACACACGCCCCCTTATCCCCTCTACCTTCTCCGTCTCATTCCTCCATGTAACCCAATGTCATCAGAGGAAACCCCGACGGAGAGTAGGTTTACTTGAGACGTGTGATACTAAACACACGCCCCCTTATCCCCTCTACCTTCTCCGTCTCATTCCTCCATGTAACCCAATGTCATCAGAGGAAACCCCGACGGAGAGTAGGTTTACTTGAGACGTGTGATACTAAACACACGCCCCCTTATCCCCTCTACCTTCTCCGTCTCATTCCTCCATGTAACCCAATGTCATCAGAGGAAACCCCGACGGAGAGTAGGTTTACTTGAGACGTGTGATACTAAACACACGCCCCCTTATCCCCTCTACCTTCTCCGTCTCATTCCTCCATGTAACCCAATGTCATCAGAGGAAACCCCGACGGAGAGTAGGTTTACTTGAGACGTGTGATACTAAACACACGCCCCCTTATCCCCTCTACCTTCTCCGTCTCATTCCTCCATGTAACCCAATGTCATCAGAGGAAACCCCGACGGAGAGTAGGTTTACTTGAGACGTGTGATACTAAACACACGCCCCCTTATCCCCTCTACCTTCTCCGTCTCATTCCTCCATGTAACCCAATGTCATCAGAGGAAACTCCGACGGAGAGTAGGTTTACTTGAGACGTGTGATACTAAACACACGCCCCCTTATCCCCTCTACCTTCTCCGTCTCATTCCTCCATGTAACCCAATGTCATCAGAGGAAACCCCGACGGAGAGTAGGTTTACTTGAGACGTGTGATACTAAACACACGCCCCCTTAGCCCCTCTACCTTCTCCGTCTCATTCCTCCATGTAACCCAATGTCATCAGAGGAAACCCCGACGGAGAGTAGGTTTACTTGAGACGTGTGATACTAAACACACGCCCCCTTATCCCCTCTACCTTCTCCGTCTCATTCCTCCATGTAACCCAATGTCATCAGAGGAAACCCCGACGGAGAGTAGGTTTACTTGAGACGTGTGATACTAAACACACGCCCCCTTAGCCCCTCTACCTTCTCCGTCTCATTCCTCCATGTAACCCAATGTCATCAGAGGAAACCCCGACGGAGAGTAGGTTTACTTGAGACGTGTGATACTAAACACACGCCCCCTTATCCCCTCTACCTTCTCCGTCTCATTCCTCCATATAACCCAATGTCATCAGAGGAAACCCCGACGGAGAGTAGGTTTACTTGAGACGTGTGATACTAAACACACGCCCCCTTATCCCCTCTACCTTCTCCGTCTCATTCCTCCATGTAACCCAATGTCATCAGAGGGAAATCCCGACGGAGAGTAGGTTTACTTGAGACGTGTGATACTAAACACACGCCCCCTTATCCCCTCTACCTTCTCCGTCTCATTCCTCCATGTAACCCAATGTCATCAGAGGAAACCCCGACGGAGAGTAGGTTTACTTGAGACGTGTGATACTAAACACACGCCCCCTTAGCCCCTCTACCTTCTCCGTCTTATTCCTCCATGTAGCCCAATGTCATCAGAGGAAACCCCGACGGAGAGTAGGTTTACTTGAGACGTGTGATACTAAACACACGCCCTCTTAGCCCCTCTACCTTCTCCGTCTCATTCCTCCATGTAACCCAATGTCATCAGAGGAAACCCCGACGGAGAGTAGGTTTACTTGAGACGTGTGATACTAAACACACGCCCCCTTATCCCCTCTACCTTCTCCGTCTCATTCCTCCATGTAACCCAATGTCATCAGAGGGAAATCCCGACGGAGAGTAGGTTTACTTGAGACGTGTGATACTAAACACACGCCCCCTTAGCCCCTCTACCTTCTCCGTCTTATTCCTTCATGTAACCCAATGTCATCAGAGGAAACCTCTATGGAGAGTAGGTTTACTTGAGACGTGTGATACTAAACACACGCCCCCTTAGCCCCTCTACCTTCTCCGTCTTATTCCTTCATGTAACCCAATGTCATCAGAGGAAACCTCTATGGAGAGTAGGTTTACTTGAGACGTGTGATACTAAACACACGCCCCCTTAGCCCCTCTACCTTCTCCGTCTTATTCCTCCATGTAACCCAATGTCATCAGAGGAAACCCAGACGGAGAGTAGGTTTACTTGAGACGTGTGATACTAAACACACGCCCTCTTAGCCCCTCTACTTGTCCCGTATATTACAATCCATTCATATCCTTCGCAGAATTAGTAGTCATGAAGACTCATATATATACAAAATTATGAAATATCCAGTGACTATGGTTGAAACCGAGGTTAAAAAACAACTTTTTGATCAAAACAAAACATTTTTATTAAAAAAATCGCGTCTAAAGTATTATTACTGATTACACTGGTCAACATCAATTTTGTCACAATTTAATCCAACAACAAAAACCATCTATAATAATATCATTGTAAACACAACTCAAAGAAGGCTTGAACAATCAATTACGTCTTCTTAAGGGAAATAAATTTCCATTTATACCATTAGCCCAATGCTACTAGAATCTAGAAACCATATGACAATATGAAACTATTTCTCGAAAAGATTTAATGTAATAGATATGTTTGAAAGATCTGTGGTGTGTTAAGTCGTCATACTCTGCAGTTGGCTACACCAAATTTTGGTGTGGGAGGGATAGCAGGGCCAAGCAACTACTTACTGTACAAAATACGTTAAAACCCTCCGCGTGAATATTCCAGTGTTAATATATTACCTAAATAAAACAAAATTCCTAAATATAATAAGAAGTGACGTAAAAAAGTAGATAATATAATATGCAATAATATATGTATAAAAGATGCACCATTAAAGATTACAATGAAAATATTGGAAAGAACTCCAATGCCACAAAAATAATTAAAAATAACAAATAAAACATGTTACTTAAGATTAAACCCTAAGAGGGTTTAAGTAACTTGTTTTATTTGCTATTTATTAATATTTTTTGGCGGTGTTGGAGTTCTTTCTAATATTTTCATTGTAATATATTGTAGCACTGTGCTCTTGATATTGTATACCATTAAAGATGACTAAACAAATTCATTTCATTAATTATCAACTAGAATAATATAACTAATATATTTTTACGTTATAATCAAAATCAATAACTTTGTTGTATTTTATATTTTTTATCGATGATTTTAAACCAATTACAATCAAAATTATTGAAGACTAAAAAAAATTAACATTGTTATTTTTAATCAGATATGTTTAGCTGCTAAAGAAATTAAAAGATCTGGACATGTTTTTTGGAAATTGTTTAATTTTTCATTTTGTAGGAACGTGGGAGCACTTCCAAAACTCATATTTCATTTTACTCTTAATTGTTGAATTTTAACTTCAAATTCAACTTGTAATTTCGAATATTGTTGAAGCGCTGCAACAAAGTACAGTAAATTTTAAAAAAAACATTACGGTCGAAGAAAGTAAAAGATTGTTGCATAACAGTTTCTACAGCATTGTTATACAGTAGTTCCCAGAAGACGTCCCTCTACCTCCATTATGCATTAAATTGGTACTCGTGAAAACATCCTAAAAGCAATGAATCACAATAGTTGAAAATTTATTTATTCAAAAGAATAATTTTTTAAAATAATTGATGAAAAAATAAAAGATGATTTTCTAAGCTCGCAAAGTTGGTAATTATTGTGAACTGGTAGTCGCTTAGTCGTTCAAAGCCGCTTAGAGTGGACCACCCCGTCCACAGTGGTCAGAAGTTTCTCTTATGCTTGTCGCACACTAGATCCATTCAGTTCCGCCAAAATTCGAAAACAATGTAATCGAATGTAGATCCGCAAACAGCATCCGTTCCGTCAGTCTCAGCCACTCTTCGGTCAGCGAACGATTTTTGCGGAAGCGACTGAATAACTGAGACGTCGCTCATGCGCAGAGTACAGGTAGTCAGTAGTGTTGTGCAACTGAACTCGGGCGGTCTGGCACATGTTCGCAGTGCTGTGATTATTGGATTGTTGATTTATTTATTTTTAAGATGAGTTTTGATGAACGACTTATGTCAGCAGTACAGGCATATCCAATGTTGTACGACCTGTCACACAAGGATTACTGTAATATTACAATGAAGGAAGATTCTCTCCCTCACTATCCTGTGCGGCATTAATACTGTGCACCAACATTTTCCTTATCTCCTTGATACTTGATCATCCTCTTCTGCAGTTAGTGCCAATGCTATTACAACAGTTTCTTCGTCACTACTGCTGGACTCATAATCACACAAACGGAAGAGCCGACACAAAGAATTTACATGCGAACATTGACAGTGTCTGTCGTCCACTGGAGGTTGGCGCTCAAACTTAACGATGAACTGAGCGGACCAAACGGACGCAATGTGTGGGAAAACTGCCGGAACGGAACTGACTAAACTGAACGGATCCAGTGTGCTATAAGCCTTATCTCCTTCCAGTGAACGGCCGGCCTTACTATGTCCCGTCCGTGTATTGGGTGAGAAAAATCATACGCAGAAGCGAAGCTGTAGAAATGAAAGACATCGCAACTGTGAAACTTGTAGACAATCTAGTTTCATCATATGAATTTACGATCCCATCTGTGCAGTTTATTTGTGGAAATCTTCCAAATGTATGCGTTGCCTATCTCTGTTAGCTACGCCTCGCATCATGCTTGATAACATCTTCCAACAAACTGTTCGGATTTTTATACAGTGTTTGTTAGCGAAATGATGATGCAGTAGATGGTGAGATGGACTGTTACATTATTTCGCCTTACAAATTCCCTTACATGAACTCACAATCCTAGTACTGAGTTTTATTTATTCAGCAGTTTTTTGTTTATCATTAGCTACACAAAAATATAACAAAAAGCTCGGTAATTCTAACCGGCCAATCTTCATTGAGTTATGCACCAGTACGGAAAAAACAACTGTTTTTACTTTTCTTTATGTCAAGCAGCGGTCACTCCTACCTCTCGAGAACCAGTCCCTTTCTGTTGTCCCTATTCTTCCTTATTTTACAAGTTCGCCCTAATTTTGCGCATAACCCACTGCACGCAACAATGGTGTAGCACAATGGCTAGCACAATTACCGTTTGTATGCAAAACCATAGGCTATAAGTCATACTTTTAACACTGTAACACTAACTCGGCAAATGGAACTGTAGTTCCTGGTTTTTTAAGCAATTTAGAACTGTTACTTGCCTTATTGAATCAATTTTCCGGATCCAAGTAACACTATGTCGGCAATAAACAAAGAAAGGGGGTTCTCGTTTAAAAACGTACCTCCTAACAGTCCTTTGGGGACCCTTTTATCTTGTCAGACAAGTTGAAAGAAACTAGGTCAGAAACGTCAGGATGTGTTGAGGTTATGGCAACAATTCCATTTAAACAGGTGATAAACATAAAAGAAGAGGTGATACGTAGGAGTTTATGCAGGGGAATTATTGATCCCATGGCCCTACTGTGTTGTAGCGTAGATAGCCAACGTGAACGTCCCTAAAGATGATGATAATGTGAAATGTAAATGTTTATATAGAGAATAGAAGGCGGAGGGGAGTGCGACTAGATAATTAATTTAATTGTCATGGGAAATATCAGAGAACAATTAAACAATTGAAATGAATCCTTATCACGTAATAAGCTGTTTTTAATAAACACCTATAAAATTGCGTTAAATTTATTTATCGTGTATTATGTAATATTTGTTTAATACAGCGTTTTCTATTAAAAATGTATTACAGTTCGAGCTGATTCTATGGTGTGCGTATATTTTATAGCTTTATTTTATGACTTTATATAGGTCGTAAGTTTAGGTGTAAACAATGAAACGCATTTTACTATTATTGCAAACCGCCTACTAATGTTGGTATATACGGTGTTTTGTGCGCTTCTACAACATAATGTCAGGTTAAGATCTAATGAAATACCACTTCAAAAAAAAAATTCTGTCGGTTTAATTGTTCATATAAAGTTTTAAATTTTTTCTAGTAATTTCTTTCATTAAATGTTTTCTAATAAAACAGTTAAAGTTTATCTAAAATACGTCTAGTAAATGGCATTTCTTTCTTTAAATATCTCCTAGTAGAAACACAGTTTATCTAAACGACTTCTAGTAAATGGTATTTCTTTCTTTAAATATCTCCTAATAGGAAGATTTGTAGTTTATCTAAACAACTTCTAGTAAATGGTATTTCTTTTCTTTAAATATCTCCTAATAGAAACAGTTACAGTTTATCTAAGCGACTTCTAGTAAATGGTATTTCTTTTCTTTAAATATCTCCTAATAGAAACAGTTACAGTTTATCTAAGCGACTTCTAGTAAATGGTATTTCTTTCTTTAAATATCTCCTAATAGAAACAGTTACAGTTTATCTAAACGACTTCTAGTAAATGGTATTTCTTTTTTTTTAATATCTCCTAATAGAAACATTTGTAGTTTATCTAAACGACTTCTAGTAAATGGTATTTCTTTTTTTAAATTTCTCCTAATAGAAACATTAGTAGTTTATCTAAACGACATCTAGTAAATGGTATTTCTTTTTTTAAATATCTCCTAATAGAAACATTTGTAGTTTATCTAAACGACTTCTAGTAAATGGTATTTCTTTTTTTAAATATCTCCTAATAGAAACATTTGTAGTTTATCTAAACGACTTATAGTAAATGGTATTTCTTTTTTTAAATATCTCCTAATAGAAACATTTGTAGTTTATCTAAACGACATCTAGTAAATGGTATTTCTTTTTTTAAATATCTCCTAATAGAAACATTTGTAGTTTATCTAAACGACTTCTAGTAAATGGTATTTCTTTTTTTAAATATCTCCTAATAGATTTACTCCAATCTAAAGATTTTTTATATGAAGCGTTATTAGAAGTTACAGTTGAAACGAAAATACAAAAATTTTGCTTTTTTATTACAGATAAATTTTAAGTCGTCTGAAAATTGCAATTTCATTTTACACTTACTTCTGTTACGGCCTATTAAAACGCCCTACTGAGAAACAATAACTATGAAAATTGGCACATTAGACTTTTACCAAGTTGTTCATTTAACATTGTATATTGTGTATAAAACTCATGTCCTATTACATCACCCGAGTGTCAGGTGTATTCTTAGTCTTGGCCGTAATTTGACTTAATACTTCACTTAGGTGTCATCGCCTTTGTTATGCAGAACCGTTCCTACTACACCTAATCTGCATGATGATATACGATCTTGACATTACCGTCTGCAAACGTATAATTCTATTCTGTTGGATTCGAGGAACCAGAAGTCCAGTCCTGTTGGCTTTGAGGAAAGTGATTGCTTTATCGATTTCTGGGTAAGCCTACATAGTCTGCTGTCAGTCGCACAACAATGGCTCAAGGTAGGGCCAAGATGTAACCTTAGTAATATTGGGTGTCTGGGTGTATATCAGAATATACCTTTAATGCTTCCCTTTTTGTTTAGGACGCGGTTGTTTTACCCGTTTGTAGAATAGTCTATTTGTGTTTTGAATATATGAATAAATATTATATTTCGGAATTATATTTGAATCGGTTATATATATATATAATATTTTAGACAAAATAACACTTTGAGTTGCCAGAGGCCATTGATAAATAAGTAAAAATTAGTTGTAATTGAATTAATCTCAGTTTTTACAATTGTATTCATTTCTTTTCGTGGCTCTACAACTATAAATAATAATGTAAAATGATAAGTTATTAAATTGTAGTATAATTATAATGCTGTATTATGTTATTATATTATAATACACTATAAAATAATGGTAAAATATTACAATGGTTATTTACTGTAGTTGTAGGGCGACTCTACCAAAACACTCATACCGACTTCTTTGTGCAATATAAATATCGTTATATTTTTAGAAATATTGGTTAAAATTTAAAAAATACAAATTTAACCTAAATTTACACATAATAGTCTATGTGCGTAAGGGATTGACAGAAGTAATTTTCTTTCACAATATGTAGTAGCTACAAAGTATCTGGTTAGAATACGTAAGCTATAATACAAAGTATCTAGATAAGAATACGTAAGCTACAATACAAAGTATCCGGTTAGAATACGTAAGCTACAATACAAAGTATCTAGATAAGAATACGTAAGCTACAATACAATGTATCCGGTTAGAATACGTAAGCTACAATACAAAGTATCTAGATAAGAATACGTAAGCTACAATACAATGTATCCGGTTAGAATACGTAAGCTACAATACAAAGTATCGGGTTAAAATACATAAGCTTCAATACAAAGTATCCGGTTAGAATACGTAAGCTACAATACAAAGTATCCGGTTAGAATACGTAAGCTACAATACAAAGTATCTGGTTAGAATACGTAAGCTACAATACAAAGTATCCGGTTAGAATACGTAAGCTACAATACAAAGTATCTGGTTAGAATACGTAAGCTACAATACAAAGTATCCGGTTAGAATACTTAAGCTACAATACAAAGTATCGGGTTAGAATACGTAAGCTACAATACAAAGTATCGGGTTAGAATACGTAAGCTACAATACAAAGTATCCTGTTAGAATACGTAAGCTACAATACAAAGTATCCGGTTAGAATACGTAAGCTACAATACAAAGTATCCGGTTAGAATACGTAAGCTACAATACAAAGTATCAGGTTAGAATACGTAAGCTACAATACAAAGTATCCGGTTAGAATACGTAAGCTACAATACAAAGTATCTGGTTAGAATACGTAAGCTGCAATACAAAGTATCGGGTTAGAATACGTAAGCTACAATACAAAGCATCGGGTTAGAATACGTAAGCTACAATACAAAGTATCTGGTTAGAATACGTAAGCTACAATACAAAGTATCCGGTTAGAATACGTAAGCTACAATACAAAGTATCTGGTTAGAATACGTAAGCTGCAATACAAAGTATCGGGTTAGAATACGTAAGCTACAATACAAAGTATCGGGTTAGAATACGTAAGCTATAATACAAAGTATCGGGTTAGAATACGTAAGCTACAATACAAAGTATCCGGTTAGAATACGTAAGCTACAATACAAAGTATCCGGTTAGAATACGTAAGCTACAATACAAAGTATCTGGTTTGAATACCTAAGCTACAACAGAACGTATTTAGATAAGAATATACAAAGTATCTGGCTCTCTTAACGTTAGCTAAAATGCACGAATAGTTTTTATTTCCTATTACAAATTTCAAAAATGTATACAGGTTTGTGTATGGCGTTTATCTACTAATCTACAACACACTATAGCTACATTAAAACATAGCATCACATGATCCATTTAGAAGAGTTTTCGTGGTTACGAGTAAACATAATTTCCCTCGGCGACGTAACAACACATTTTTAAAGTCGTAAACTTTAAGTCTAGTCTTACATAGACCTATCTTGTCTAATTATTTTTTACTTTTATTGTAAAATAGCTATGCAATAATTTAATGTAGCAAAAATATTGCTCAGTTTTGTAAAGAAACATTGAGTTCGTATAGTTTAACGTCTACTAATTTGTAAACACTAGTTATGTTTGAATTTCTTAAATTTTAGCTGCAATTTCAGCTTTATGGCACTTGTGATAACTTTTATTTGGTTGTTCAAAGTGATACATTCCAGAAGACGTTTAATAGACTAGTGGCACTTTGACATCTCTGTAGCTAATACTATTTAACCAGGATGGCTACTCTCGATAAGGTCGGGTCGTGAACTTAGCTGGAGCAATCACTTATAAGTTGTTAGATATAGACAAGAGAGGTGGCCAGTCGATGTGCATTGGCAGAGTGGTGGGGGACCGCTGGCTCAGTGTTTGTTGCACCTTACTTCTATAACAGTTCGTACTCCTCTACTATTACCACTGTACATAGATGCAAAGAGAGGTGGCCAGCCAGTCGATGTGCATTGGCAGAGTGGTGGAGGACCGCTGGCTCAGTGTTTGTTGCACCTTACTTTTATAACAGTTCGTACTCCTCTACTATTACCACTGTACATAGATGCAAAGAGAGGTGGCCAGTCGATGTGCATTGGCAGAGTGGTGGGGGACCGCTGGCTCAGTGTTTGTTGCACCTTACTTCTATAACAGTTCGTACTCCTCTACTATTACCACTGTACATAGATGCAAAGAGAGGTGGCCAGCCAGTCGATGTGCATTGGCAGAGTGGTGGAGGACCGCTGGCTCAGTGTTTGTTGCACCTTACTTTTATAACAGTTCGTACTCCTCTACTATTACCACTGTACATAGATGCAAAGAGAGGTGGCCAGTCGATGTGCATTGGCAGAGTGGTGGGGGACCGCTGGCTCAGTGTTTGTTGCACCTTACTTTTATAACAGTTCGTACTCCTCTACTATTACCACTGTACATAGATGCAAAGAGAGGTGGCCAGCCAGTCGATGTGCATTGGCAGAGTGGTGGGGGACCGCTGGCTCAGTGTTTGTTGCACCTTACTTCTATAACAGTTCGTACTCCTCTACTATTACCACTGTACATAGATGCAAAGAGAGGTGGCCAGTCGATGTGCTTTGGCAGAGTGGTGGGGGACCGCTGGCTCAGTGTTTGTTGCACCTTACTTCTATAACAGTTCGTACTTCTCTACTATTACCACTGTACATAGATGCAAAGAGAGGTGGCCAGTCGATGTGCATTGGCAGAGTGGTGGGGGACCGCTGGCTCAGTGTTTGCTGCACCTTACTTCTATAACAGTTCGTACTCCTCTACTATTACCACTGTACATAGATGCAAAGAGAGGTGGCCAGTCGATGTGCATTGGCAGAGTGGTGGGGGACCGCTGGCTCAGTGTTTGTTGCACCTTACTTCTATAACAGTTCGTACTCCTCTACTATTACCACTGTACATAGATGCAAAGAGAGGTGGCCAGCCAGTCGATGTGCATTGGCAGAGTGGTGGGGGACCGCTGGCTCAGTGTTTGTTGCACCTTACTTCTATAACAGTTCGTACTCCTCTACTATTACCACTGTACATAGATGCAAAGAGAGGTGGCCAGTCGATGTGCATTGGCAGAGTGGTGGGGGACCGCTGGCTCAGTGTTTGTTGCACCTTACTTCTATAACAGTTCGTACTCCTCTACTATTACCACTGTACATAGATACAAAGAGAGGTGGCCAGTCGATGTGCATTGGCAGTGTGGTGGGGGACCGCAGGCTCAGTGTTTGTTGCACCTTACTTCTATAACAGTTCGTACTCCTCTACTATTACCACTGTACATAGATGCAAAGAGAGGTGGCCAGCCAGTCGATGTGCATTGGCAGAGTGGTGGGGGACCGCTGGCTCAGTGTTTGTTGCACCTTACTTCTATAACAGTTCGTACTCCTCTACTATTACCACTGTACATAGATGCAAAGAGAGGTGGCCAGCCAGTCGATGTGCATTGGCAGAGTGGTGGGGGACCGCTGGCTCAGTGTTTGTTGCACCTTACTTCTATAACAGTTCGTACTCCTCTACTATTACCACTGTACATAGATGCAAAGAGAGGTGGCCAGCCAGTCGATGTGCATTGGCAGAGTGGTGGGGGACCGCTGGCTCAGTGTTTGTTGCACCTTACTTCTATAACAGTTCGTACTCCTCTACTATTACCACTGTACATAGATGCAAAGAGAGGTGGCCAGCCAGTCGATGTGCATTGGCAGAGTGGTGGAGGACCGCTGGCTCAGTGTTTGTTGCACCTTACTTCTATAACAGTTCGTACTCCTCTACTATTACCACTGTACATAGATGCAAAGAGAGGTGGCCAGTCGATGTGCATTGGCAGAGTGGTGGGGGACCGCTGGCTCAGTGTTTGTTGCACCTTACTTCTATAACAGTTCGTACTCCTCTACTATTACCACTGTACATAGATGCAAAGAGAGGTGGCCAGTCGATGTGCATTGGCAGAGTGGTGGGGGACCGCTGGCTCAGTGTTTGTTGCACCTTACTTCTATAACAGATCGTACTCCTCTACTATTACCACTGTACATAGATGCAAAGAGAGGTGGCCAGTCGATGTGCATTGGCAGAGTGGTGGGGGACCGCTGGCTCAGTGTTTGTTGCACCTTACTTCTATAACAGTTCGTACTCCTCTACTATTACCACTGTACATAGATGCAAAGAGAGGTGGCCAGCCAGTCGATGTGCATTGGCAGAGTGGTGGAGGACCGCTGGCTCAGTGTTTGTTGCACCTTACTTCTATAACAGTTCGTACTCCTCTACTATTACCACTGTACATAGATGCAAAGAGAGGTGGCCAGTCGATGTGCATTGGCAGAGTGGTGGGGGACCGCTGGCTCAGTGTTTGTTGCACCTTACTTCTATAACAGTTTGTACTCCTCTACTATTACCACTGTACATAGATGCAAAGAGAGGTGGCCAGTCGATGTGCATTGGCAGAGTGGTGGGGGACCGCTGGCTCAGTGTTTGTTGCACCTTACTTCTATAACAGTTCGTACTCCTCTACTATTACCACTGTACATAGATGCAAAGAGAGGTGGCCAGTCGATGTGCATTGGCAGAGTGGTGGGGGACCGCTGGCTCAGTGTTTGTTGCACCTTACTTCTATAACAGTTCGTACTCCTCTACTATTACCACTGTACATAGATGCAAAGAGAGGTGGCCATCCAGTCGCAGTGCATTGGCAGAGTGGTGGGGGACCGCTGGCTCAGTGTTTGTTGCACCTTACTTCTATAACAGTTCGTACTCCTCTACTATTACCACTGTACATAGATGCAAAGAGAGGTGGCCAGTCGATGTGCATTGGCAGAGTGGTGGGGGACCGCTGGCTCAGTGTTTGTTGCACCTTACTTCTATAACAGTTTGTACTCCTCTACTATTACCACTGTACATAGATGCAAAGAGAGGTGGCCAGCCAGTCGATGTGCATTGGCAGAGTGGTGGGGGACCGCTGGCTCAGTGTTTGTTGCACCTTACTTCTATAACAGTTCGTACTCCTCTACTATTACCACTGTACATAGATGCAAAGAGAGGTGGCCAGCCAGTCGATGTGCATTGGCAGAGTGGTGGGGGACCGCTGGCTCAGTGTTTGTTGCACCTTACTTCTATAACAGTTCGTACTCCTCTACTATTACCACTGTACATAGATGCAAAGAGATGTGGCCAGCCAGTCGATGTGCATTGGCAGAGTGGTGGGGGACCGCTGGCTCAGTGTTTGTTGCACCTTACTTCTATAACAGTTCGTACTCCTCTACTATTACCACTGTACATAGATGCAAAGAGAGGTGGCCAGTCGATGTGCATTGGCAGAGTGGTGGGGGACCGCTGGCTCAGTGTTTGTTGCACCTTACTTCTATAACAGTTCGTACTCCTCTACTATTACCACTGTACATAGATGCAAAGAGAGGTGGCCAGCCAGTCGATGTGCATTGGCAGAGTGGTGGGGGACCGCTGGCTCAGTGTTTGTTGCACCTTACTTCTATAACAGTTCGTACTCCTCTACTATTACCACTGTACATAGATGCAAAGAGAGGTGGCCAGCCAGTCGATGTGCATTGGCAGAGTGGTGGGGGACCGCTGGCTCAGTGTTTGTTGCACCTTACTTCTATAACAGTTCGTACTCCTCTACTATTACCACTGTACATAGATGCAAAGAGAGGTGGCCAGTCGATGTGCATTGGCAGAGTGGTGGGGGACCGCTGGCTCAGTGTTTGTTGCACCTTACTTCTATAACAGGTCGTACTCCTCTACTATTACCACTGTACATAGATGCAAAGAGAGGTGGCCAGCCAGTCGATGTGCATTGGCAGAGTGGTGGGGGACCGCTGGCTCAGTGTTTGTTGCACCTTACTTCTATAACAGTTCGTACTCCTCTACTATTACCACTGTACATAGATGCAAAGAGAGGTGGCCAGTCGATGTGCATTGGCAGAGTGGTGGGGGACCGCTGGCTCAGTGTTTGTTGCACCTTACTTCTATAACAGTTCGTACTCCTCTACTATTACCACTGTACATAGATGCAAAGAGAGGTGGCCAGCCAGTCGATGTGCATTGGCAGAGTGGTGGAGGACCGCTGGCTCAGTGTTTGTTGCACCTTACTTCTATAACAGTTCGTACTCCTCTACTATTACCACTGTACATAGATGCAAAGAGAGGTGGCCAGCCAGTCGATGTGCATTGGCAGAGTGGTGGGGGACCGCTGGCTCAGTGTTTGTTGTACCTTACTTCTATAACAGTTCGTACTCCTCTACTATTACCACTGTACATAGATGCAAAGAGAGGTGGCCAGTCGATGTGCATTGGCAGAGTGGTGGGGGACCGCTGGCTCAGTGTTTGTTGCACCTTACTTCTATAACAGTTCGTACTCCTCTACTATTACCACTGTACATAGATGCAAAGAGAGGTGGCCAGCCAGTCGATGTGCATTGGCAGAGTGGTGGAGGACCGCTGGCTCAGTGTTTGTTGCACCTTACTTCTATAACAGTTCGTACTCCTCTACTATTACCACTGTACATAGATGCAAAGAGAGGTGGCCAGTCGATGTGCATTGGCAGAGTGGTGGGGTACCGCTGGCTCAGTGTTTGTTGCACCTTACTTCTATAACAGTTTGTACTCCTCTACTATTACCACTGTACATAGATGTAAAGAGAGGTGGCCAGCCAGTCGATGTGCATTGGCAGAGTGGTGGGGGACCGCTGGCTCAGTGTTTGTTGCACCTTACTTCTATAACAGTTCGTACTCCTCTACTATTACCACTGTACATAGATGCAAAGAGAGGTGGCCAGCCAGTCGATGTGCATTGGCAGAGTGGTGGGGGACCGCTGGCTCAGTGTTTGTTGCACCTTACTTCTATAACAGTTCGTACTCCTCTACTATTACCACTGTACATAGATGCAAAGAGAGGTGGCCAGTCGATGTGCATTGGCAGAGTGGTGGGGGACCGCTGGCTCAGTGTTTGTTGCACCTTACTTCTATAACAGTTCGTACTCCTCTACTATTACCACTGTACATAGATGCAAAGAGAGGTGGCCAGCCAGTCGATGTGCATTGGCAGAGTGGTGGGGGACCGCTGGCTCAGTGTTTGTTGCACCTTACTTCTATAACAGTTCGTACTCCTCTACTATTACCACTGTACATAGATGCAAAGAGAGGTGGCCAGCCAGTCGATGTGCATTGGCAGAGTGGTGGGGGACCGCTGGCTCAGTGTTTGTTGCACCTTACTTCTATAACAGTTCGTACTCCTCTACTATTACCACTGTACATAGATGCAAAGAGAGGTGGCCAGCCAGTCGATGTGCATTGGCAGAGTGGTGGGGTCCGCTGGCTCAGTGTTTGTTGCACCTTACTTCTATAACAGTTCGTACTCCTCTACTATTACCACTGTACATAGATGCAAAGAGAGGTGGCCAGCCAGTCGATGTGCATTGGCAGAGTGGTGGGGGACCGCTGGCTCAGTGTTTGTTGCACCTTACTTCTATAACATTTCGTACTCCTCTACTATTACCACTGTACATAGATGCAAAGAGAGGTGGCCAGTCGATGTGCATTGGCAGAGTGGTGGGGGACCGCTGGCTCAGTGTTTGTTGCACCTTACTTCTATAACAGTTCGTACTCCTCTACTATTACCACTGTACATAGATGCAAAGAGAGGTGGCCAGCCAGTCGATGTGCATTGGCAGAGTGGTGGAGGACCGCTGGCTCAGTGTTTGTTGCACCTTACTTCTATAACAGTTCGTACTCCTCTACTATTACCACTGTACATAGATCCAAAGAGAGGTGGCCAGCCAGTCGATGTGCATTGGCAGAGTGGTGGGGGACCGCTGGTTCAGTGTTTGTTGCACCTTACTTCTATAACAGTTCGTACTCCTCTACTATTACCACTGTACATAGATGCAAAGAGAGGTGGCCAGCCAGTCGATGTGCATTGGCAGAGTGGTGGGGGACCGCTGGCTCAGTGTTTGTTGCACCTTACTTCTATAACAGTTCGTACTCCTCTACTATTACCACTGTACATAGATGCAAAGAGAGGTGGCCAGTCGATGTGCATTGGCAGAGTGGTGGGGGACCGCTGGCTCAGTGTTTGTTGCACCTTACTTCTATAACAGTTCGTACTCCTCTACTATTACCACTGTACATAGATGCAAAGAGAGGTGGCCAGTCGATGTGCATTGGCAGAGTGGTGGGGGACCGCTGGCTCAGTGTTTGTTGCACCTTACTTCTATAACAGTTCGTACTCCTCTACTATTACCACTGTACATAGATGCAAAGAGAGGTGGCCAGCCAGTCGATGTGCATTGGCAGAGTGGTGGGGGACCGCTGGCTCAGTGTTTGTTGCACCTTACTTCTATAACAGTTCGTACTCCTCTACTATTACCACTGTACATAGATGCAAAGAGAGGTGGCCAGCCAGTCGATGTGCATTGGCAGAGTGGTGGGGGACCGCTGGCTCAGTGTTTGTTGCACCTTACTTCTATAACAGTTCGTACTCCTCTACTATTACCACTGTACATAGATGCAAAGAGAGGTGGCTAGTCGATGTGCATTGGCAGAGTGGTGGGGGACCGCTGGCTCAGTGTTTGTTGCACCTTACTTCTATAACAGTTCGTACTCCTCTACTATTACCACTGTACATAGATGCAAAGAGAGGTGGCCAGCCAGTCGATGTGCATTGGCAGAGTGGTGGAGGACCGCTGGCTCAGTGTTTGTTGCACCTTACTTCTATAACAGTTCGTACTCCTCTACTATTACCACTGTACATAGATGCAAAGAGAGGTGGCCAGTCGATGTGCATTGGCAGAGTGGTGGGGGACCGCTGGCTCAGTGTTTGTTGCACCTTACTTCTATAACAGTTTGTACTCCTCTACTATTACCACTGTACATAGATGCAAAGAGAGGTGGCCAGCCAGTCGATGTGCATTGGCAGAGTGGTGGGGGACCGCTGGCTCAGTGTTTGTTGCACCTTACTTCTATAACAGTTCGTACTCCTCTACTATTACCACTGTACATAGATGCAAAGAGAGGTGGCCAGCCAGTCGATGTGCATTGGCAGAGTGGTGGGGGACCGCTGGCTCAGTGTTTGTTGCACCTTACTTCTATAACAGTTCGTACTCCTCTACTATTACCACTGTACATAGATGCAAAGAGAGGTGGCCAGCCAGTCGATGTGCATTGGCAGAGTGGTGGGGGACCGCTGGCTCAGTGTTTGTTGCACCTTACTTCTATAACAGTTCGTACTCCTCTACTATTACCACTGTACATAGATGCAAAGAGAGGTGGCCAGTCGATGTGCATTGGCAGAGTGGTGGGGGACCGCTGGCTCAGTGTTTGTTGCACCTTACTTCTATAACAGTTCGTACTCCTCTACTATTACCACTGTACATAGATGCAAAGAGAGGTGGCCAGCCAGTCGATGTGCATTGGCAGAGTGGTGGGGGACCGCTGGCTCAGTGTTTGTTGCACCTTACTTCTATAACAGTTCGTACTCCTCTACTATTACCACTGTACATAGATGCAAAGAGAGGTGGCCAGCCAGTCGATGTGCATTGGCAGAGTGGTGGGGGACCGCTGGCTCAGTGTTTGTTGCACCTTACTTCTATAACAGTTCGTACTCCTCTACTATTACCACTGTACATAGATGCAAAGAGAGGTGGCCAGTCGATGTGCATTGGCAGAGTGGTGGGGGACCGCTGGCTCAGTGTTTGTTGCACCTTACTTCTATAACAGTTCGTACTCCTCTACTATTACCACTGTACATAGATGCAAAGAGAGGTGGCCAGCCAGTCGATGTGCATTGGCAGAGTGGTGGAGGACCGCTGGCTCAGTGTTTGTTGCACCTTACTTCTATAACAGTTCGTACTCCTCTACTATTACCACTGTACATAGATGCAAAGAGAGGTGGCCAGTCGATGTGCATTGGCAGAGTGGTGGGGGACCGCTGGCTCAGTGTTTGTTGCACCTTACTTCTATAACAGTTTGTACTCCTCTACTATTACCACTGTACATAGATGCAAAGAGAGGTGGCCAGCCAGTCGATGTGCATTGGCAGAGTGGTGGGGGACCGCTGGCTCAGTGTTTGTTGCACCTTACTTCTATAACAGTTCGTACTCCTCTACTATTACCACTGTACATAGATGCAAAGAGAGGTGGCCAGCCAGTCGATGTGCATTGGCAGAGTGGTGGGGGACCGCTGGCTCAGTGTTTGTTGCACCTTACTTCTATAACAGTTCGTACTCCTCTACTATTACCACTGTACATAGATGCAAAGAGAGGTGGCCAGCCAGTCGATGTGCATTGGCAGAGTGGTGGGGGACCGCTGGCTCAGTGTTTGTTGCACCTTACTTCTATAACAGTTCGTACTCCTCTACTATTACCACTGTACATAGATGCAAAGAGAGGTGGCCAGTCGATGTGCATTGGCAGAGTGGTGGGGGACCGCTGGCTCAGTGTTTGTTGCACCTTACTTCTATAACAGTTCGTACTCCTCTACTATTACCACTGTACATAGATGCAAAGAGAGGTGGCCAGCCAGTCGATGTGCATTGGCAGAGTGGTGGGGGACCGCTGGCTCAGTGTTTGTTGCACCTTACTTCTATAACAGTTCATACTCCTCTACTATTACCACTGTACATAGATGCAAAGAGAGGTGGCCAGCCAGTCGATGTGCATTGGCAGAGTGGTGGGGGACCGCTGGCTCAGTGTTTGTTGCACCTTACTTCTATAACAGTTCGTACTCCTCTACTATTACCACTGTACATAGATGCAAAGAGAGGTGGCCAGCCAGTCGATGTGCATTGGCAGAGTGGTGGGGTCCGCTGGCTCAGTGTTTGTTGCACCTTACTTCTATAACAGTTCGTACTCCTCTACTATTACCACTGTACATAGATGCAAAGAGAGGTGGCCAGCCAGTCGATGTGCATTGGCAGAGTGGTGGGGGACCGCTGGCTCAGTGTTTGTTGCACCTTACTTCTATAACAGTTCGTACTCCTCTACTATTACCACTGTACATAGATGCAAAGAGAGGTGGCCAGTCGATGTGCATTGGCAGAGTGGTGGGGGACCGCTGGCTCAGTGTTTGTTGCACCTTACTTCTATAACAGTTCGTACTCCTCTACTATTACCACTGTACATAGATGCAAAGAGAGGTGGCCAGCCAGTCGATGTGCATTGGCAGAGTGGTGGAGGACCGCTGGCTCAGTGTTTGTTGCACCTTACTTCTATAACAGTTCGTACTCCTCTACTATTACCACTGTACATAGATCCAAAGAGAGGTGGCCAGCCAGTCGATGTGCATTGGCAGAGTGGTGGGGGACCGCTGGTTCAGTGTTTGTTGCACCTTACTTCTATAACAGTTCGTACTCCTCTACTATTACCACTGTACATAGATGCAAAGAGAGGTGGCCAGCCAGTCGATGTGCATTGGCAGAGTGGTGGGGGACCGCTGGCTCAGTGTTTGTTGCACCTTACTTCTATAACAGTTCATACTCCTCTACTATTACCACTGTACATAGATGCAAAGAGAGGTGGCCAGTCGATGTGCATTGGCAGAGTGGTGGGGGACCGCTGGCTCAGTGTTTGTTGCACCTTACTTCTATAACAGTTCGTACTCCTCTACTATTACCACTGTACATAGATGCAAAGAGAGGTGGCCAGTCGATGTGCATTGGCAGAGTGGTGGGGGACCGCTGGCTCAGTGTTTGTTGCACCTTACTTCTATAACAGTTCGTACTCCTCTACTATTACCACTGTACATAGATGCAAAGAGAGGTGGCCAGCCAGTCGATGTGCATTGGCAGAGTGGTGGGGGACCGCTGGCTCAGTGTTTGTTGCACCTTACTTCTATAACAGTTCGTACTCCTCTACTATTACCACTGTACATAGATGCAAAGAGAGGTGGCCAGCCAGTCGATGTGCATTGGCAGAGTGGTGGAGGACCGCTGGCTCAGTGTTTGTTGCACCTTACTTCTATAACAGTTCGTACTCCTCTACTATTACCACTGTACATAGATGCAAAGAGAGGTGGCCAGCCAGTCGATGTGCATTGGCAGAGTGGTGGGGGACCGCTGGCTCAGTGTTTGTTGCACCTTACTTCTATAACAGTTCGTACTCCTCTACTATTACCACTGTACATAGATGCAAAGAGAGGTGGCCAGCCAGTCGATGTGCATTGGCAGAGTGGTGGGGGACCGCTGGCTCAGTGTTTGTTGCACCTTACTTCTATAACAGTTCGTACTCCTCTACTATTACCACTGTACATAGATGCAAAGAGAGGTGGCCAGTCGATGTGCATTGGCAGAGTGGTGGGGGACCGCTGGCTCAGTGTTTGCTGCACCTTACTTCTATAACAGTTCGTACTCCTCTACTATTACCACTGTACATAGATGCAAAGAGAGGAGTTGCCTGATTCGGTAAAATACTCTGCTACGCATCTCAAGTGCTATCTTGTGAGTTATAGACTTGCTATCGGAGTGTTGTCTACACTTTACATCACCTTGGTAAGATGAGGGTTAAGAAATGTACAAAAGCAAACACACTCTTTAAACAAGACTATATTTGAACTAATCCCAGTTTACCTGTATCGCGTCTGACGTTCCTATGTGAGTAAATAATCATACTTTTGCATAGGCTGTCATCCGTATTGAAATTATAATTTCTGGCATTGTGCTTACTTTAGCGTCCTGTTCTCAAGCTGTCAGTAATTATAAGGCTTGATGCAGCACTTCTTGAGCCTCGCTTAAGATAATTGAACGATCTTGAAGCTTCGACAAAGAAGTTAGGAAACACACAAAAGCAAACACACTCTTTAAACAAGACTATATTTGAACTAATCCCAGTTTACCTGTATCGCGTCTGACGTTCCTATGTGAGTAAATATTCATACTTTTGCATGGGCTGTCATCCGTATTGAAATTATAATTTCTGGCATTGTGCTTACTTTAGCGTCCTGTTCTCAAGCTGTCAGTAATTATAAGGCTTGATGCAGCACTTCTTGAGCCTCGCTTAAGATAATTGAACGATCTTGAAGCTTCGACAAGGAAGTTAGGAAACACACAAAAGCAAACACACTCTTTAAACAAGACTATATTTGAACTAATCCCAGTTTACCTGTATCGCGTCTGACGTTCCTATGTGAGTAAATATTCATACTTTTGCATAGGCTGTCATCCGTATTGAAATTATAATTTCTGGCATTGTGCTTACTTTAGCGTCCTGTTCTCAAGCTGTCAGTAATTATAAGGCTTGATGCAGCACTTCTTGAGCCTCGCTTAAGATAATTGAACGATCTTGAAGCTTCGACAAGGAAGTTAGGAAACACACAAAAGCAAACACACTCTTTAAACAAGACTATATTTGAACTAATCCCAGTTTACCTGTATCGCGTCTGACGTTCCTATGTGAGTAAATATTCATACTTTTGCATAGGCTGTCATCCGTATTGAAATTATAATTTCTGGCATTGTGCTTACTTTAGCGTCCTGTTCTCAAGCTGTCAGTAATTATAAGGCTTGATGCAGCACTTCTTGAGCCTCGCTTAAGATAATTGAACGATCTTGAAGCTTCGACAAGGAAGTTAGGAAACACACAAAAGCAAACACACTCTTTAAACAAGACTATATTTGAACTAATCCCAGTTTACCTGTATCGTGTCTGACGTTCCTATGTGAGTAAATATTCATACTTTTGCATAGGCTGTCATCCGTATTGAAATTATAATTTCTGGCATTGTGCTTACTTTAGCGTCCTGTTCTCAAGCTGTCAGTAATTATAAGGCTTGATGCAGCACTTCTTGAGCCTCGCTTAAGATAATTGAACGATCTTGAAGCTTCGACAAGGAAGTTAGGAAACACACAAAAGCAAACACACTCTTTAAACAAGACTATATTTGAACTAATCCCAGTTTACCTGTATCGCGTCTGACGTTCCTATGTGAGTAAATATTCATACTTTTGCATAGGCTGTCATCCGTATTGAAATTATAATTTCTGGCATTGTGCTTACTTTAGCGTCCTGTTCTCAAGCTGTCAGTAATTATAAGGCTTGATGCAGCACTTCTTGAGACTCGCTTAAGATAATTGAACGATCTTGAAGCTTCGACAAGGAAGTTAGGAAACACACAAAAGCAAACTCACTCTTTAAACAAGACTATATTTGAACTAATCCCAGTTTACCCGTATCGCGTATAAATATTCATACTTTTGCATAGGTTGTCATCCGTATTGAAATTATAATTTCTGGCATTGTGCTTACTTTAGCGTCCTGTTCTCAAGCTGTCAGTAATTATAAGGCTTGATGCAGCACTTCTTGAGCCTCGCTTAAGATAATTGAACGATCTTGAAGCTTCGACAAGGAAGTTAGGAATCACACAAAAGCAAACACACTCTTTAAACAAGACTATATTTGAACTAATCCCAGTTTACCTGTATCGCGTCTGACGTTCCTATGTGAGTAAATATTCATACTTTTGCATAGGCTGTCATCCGTATTGAAATTATAATTTCTGGCATTGTGCTTACTTTAGCGTCCTGTTCTCAAGCTGTCAGTAATTATATGGCTTGATGCAGCACTTCTTGAGCCTCGCTTAAGATAATTGAACGATCTTGAAGCTTCGACAAGGAAGTTAGGAAACACACAAAAGCAAACACACTCTTTAAACAAGACTATATTTGAACTAATCCCAGTTTACCTGTATCGCGTCTGACGTTCCTATGTGAGTAAATATTCATACTTTTGCATAGGCTGTCATCCGTATTGAAATTATAATTTCTGGCATTGTGCCTACTTTAGCGTCGTGTTCTCAAGCTGTCAGTAATTATAAGGCTTGATGCAGCACTTCTTGGGCCTCGCTTAAGATAATTGAACGATCTTGAAGCTTCGACAAGGAAGTTAGGAAACACACAAAAGCAAACACACTCTTTAAACAAGACTATATTTGAACTAATCCCAGTTTACCTGTATCGCGTCTGACGTTCCTATGTGAGTAAATATTCATACTTTTGCATAGGCTGTCATCCGTATTGAAATTATAATTTCTGGCATTG
Source organism: Prosapia bicincta (assembly GCA_036971475.1). Taxonomy (NCBI): domain Eukaryota; kingdom Metazoa; phylum Arthropoda; class Insecta; order Hemiptera; family Cercopidae; genus Prosapia; species Prosapia bicincta. The sequence goes on from JBAIZL010000004.1 coordinate 70,801,152, forward strand.
TGCTTACTTTAGCGTCCTGTTCTCAAGCTGCCAGTAATTATAAGGCTTGATGCAGCACTTCTTGAGCCTCGCTTAAGATAATTGAACGATCTTGAAGCTTCGACAAGGAAGTTAGGAAACACAAAAAAGCAAACACACTCTTTAAACAAGACTATATTTGAACTAATCCCAGTTTACCTGTATCGCGTCTGACGTTCATATGTGAGTAAATATTCATACTTTTGCATAGGCTGTCATCCGTATTGAAATTATAATTTCTGGCATTGTGCTTACTTTAGCGTCCTGTTCTCAAGCTGCCAGTAATTATAAGGCTTGATGCAGCACTTCTTGGGCCTCGCTTAAGATAATTGAACGATCTTGAAGCTTTGACAAGGAAGTTAGGAAACACACAAAAGCAAACACACTCTTTAAACAAGACTATATTTGAACTAATCCCAGTTTACCTGTATCGCGTCTGACGTTCCTATGTGAGTAAATATTCATACTTTTGCATAGGCTGTCATCCGTATTGAAATTATAATTTCTGGCATTGTGCCTACTTTAGCGTCCTGTTCTCAAGCTGCCAGTAATTATAAGGCTTGATGCAGCACTTCTTGAGCCTCGCTTAAGATAATTGAACGATCTTGAAGCTTCGACAAGGAAGTTAGGAAACACACAAAAGCAAACACACTCTTTAAACAAGACTATATTTGAACTAATCCCAGTTTACCTGTATCGCGTCTGACGTTCCTATGTGAGTAAATATTCATACTTTTGCATAGGCTGTCATCCGTATTGAAATTATAATTTCTGGCATTGTGCCTACTTTAGCGTCCTGTTCTCAAGCTGCCAGTAATTATAAGGCTTGATGCAGCACTTCTTGAGCCTCGCTTAAGATAATTGAACGATCTTGAAGCTTCGACAAGGAAGTTAGGAAACACACAAAAGCAAACACACTCTTTAAACAAGACTATATTTGAACTAATCCCAGTTTACCTGTATCGCGTCTGACGTTCCTATGTGGGTAAATATTCATACTTTTGCATAGGCTGTCATCCGTATTGAAATTATAATTTCTGGCATTGTGCTTACTTTAGCGTCCTGTTTTCAAGCTGTCAGTAATTATAAGGCTTGATGCAGCACTTCTTGAGCCTCGCTTAAGATAATTGAACGATCTTGAAGCTTCGACAAGGAAGTTAGGAAACACACAAAAGCAAACACACTCTTTAAACAAGACTATATTTGAACTAATCCCAGTTTACCTGTATCGCGTCTGACGTTCCTATGTGGGTAAATATTCATACTTTTGCATAGGCTGTCATCCGTATTGAAATTATAATTTCTGGCATTGTGCTTACTTTAGCGTCCTGTTTTCAAGCTGTCAGTAATTATAAGGCTTGATGCAGCACTTCTTGAGCCTCGCTTAAGATAATTGAACGATCTTGAAGCTTCGACAAGGAAGTTAGGAAACACAAAAAAGCAAACACACTCTTTAAACAAGACTATATTTGAACTAATCCCAGTTTACCTGTATCGCGTCTGACGTTCCTATGTGAGTAAATATTCATACTTTTGCATAGGCTGTCATCCGTATTGAAATTATAATTTCTGGCATTGTGCTTACTTTAGCGTCCTGTTCTCAAGCTGCCAGTAATTATAAGGCTTGATGCAGCACTTCTTGGGCCTCGCTTAAGATAATTGAACGATCTTGAAGCTTTGACAAGGAAGTTAGGAAACACACAAAAGCAAACACACTCTTTAAACAAGACTATATTTGAACTAATCCCAGTTTACCTGTATCGCGTCTGACGTTCCTATGTGAGTAAATATTCATACTTTTGCATAGGCTGTCATCCGTATTGAAATTATAATTTCTGGCATTGTGCTTACTTTAGCGTCCTGTTCTCAAGCTGCCAGTAATTATAAGGCTTGATGCAGCACTTCTTGGGCCTCGCTTAAGATAATTGAATGATCTTGAAGCTTTGACAAGGAAGTTAGGAAACACACAAAAGCAAACACACTCTTTAAACAAGACTATATTTGAACTAATCCCAGTTTACCCGTATCGCGTATAAATATTCATACTTTTGCATAGGTTGTCATCCGTATTGAAATTATAATTTCTAGCATTGTGCCTACTTTAGCGTCCTGTTCTCAAGCTGCCAGTAATTATAAGGCTTGATGCAGCACTTCTTGAGCCTCGCTTAAGATAATTGAACGATCTTGAAGCTTCGACAAGGAAGTTAGGAAACACACAAAAGCAAACACACTCTTTAAACAAGACTATATTTGAACTAATCCCAGTTTACCTGTATCGCGTCTGACGTTCCTATGTGAGTAAATATTCATACTTTTGCATAGGCTGTCATCCGTATTGAAATTATAATTTCTGGCATTGTGCCTACTTTAGCGTCCTGTTCTCAAGCTGCCAGTAATTATAAGGCTTGATGCAGCACTTCTTGAGCCTCGCTTAAGATAATTGAACGATCTTGAAGCTTCGACAAGGAAGTTAGGAAACACACAAAAGCAAACACACTCTTTAAACAAGACTATATTTGAACTAATCCCAGTTTACCTGTATCGAGTCTGACGTTCCTATGTGAGTAAATATTCATACTTTTGCATAGGCTGTCATCCGTATTGAAATTATAATTTCTGGCATTGTGCTTACTTTAGCGTCCTGTTCTCAAGCTGTCAGTAATTATAAGGCTTGATGCAGCACTTCTTGAGCCTCGCTTAAGATAATTGAACGATCTTGAAGCTTTGACAAGGAAGTTAGGAAACACACAAAAGCAAACACACTCTTTAAACAAGACTATATTTGAACTAATCCCAGTTTACCCGTATCGCGTATAAATATTCATACTTTTGCATAGGCTGTCATCCGTATTGAAATTATAATTTCTGGCATTGTGCTTACTTTAGCGTCCTGTTCTCAAGCTGCCAGTAATTATAAGGCTTGATGCAGCACTTCTTGGGCCTCGCTTAAGATAATTGAACGATCTTGAAGCTTTGACAAGGAAGTTAGGAAACACACAAAAGCAAACACACTCTTTAAACAAGACTATATTTGAACTAATCCCAGTTTACCTGTATCGCGTCTGACGTTCCTATGTGAGTAAATATTCATACTTTTGCATAGGCTGTCATCCGTATTGAAATTATAATTTCTGGCATTGTGCCTACTTTAGCGTCCTGTTCTCAAGCTGCCAGTAATTATAAGGCTTGATGCAGCACTTCTTGGGCCTCGCTTAAGATAATTGAACGATCTTGAAGCTTTGACAAGGAAGTTAGGAAACACACAAAAGCAAACACACTCTTTAAACAAGACTATATTTGAACTAATCCCAGTTTACCCGTATCGCGTATAAATATTCATACTTTTGCATAGGTTGTCATCCGTATTGAAATTATAATTTCTAGCATTGTGCCTACTTTAGCGTCCTGTTCTCAAGCTGCCAGTAATTATAAGGCTTGATGCAGCACTTCTTGAGCCTCGCTTAAGATAATTGAACGATCTTGAAGCTTCGACAAGGAAGTTAGGAAACACACAAAAGCAAACACACTCTTTAAACAAGACTATATTTGAACTAATCCCAGTTTACCTGTATCGCGTCTGACGTTCCTATGTGAGTAAATATTCATACTTTTGCATAGGCTGTCATCCGTATTGAAATTATAATTTCTGGCATTGTGCCTACTTTAGCGTCCTGTTCTCAAGCTGCCAGTAATTATAAGGCTTGATGCAGCACTTCTTGAGCCTCGCTTAAGATAATTGAACGATCTTGAAGCTTCGACAAGGAAGTTAGGAAACACACAAAAGCAAACACACTCTTTAAACAAGACTATATTTGAACTAATCCCAGTTTACCTGTATCGAGTCTGACGTTCCTATGTGAGTAAATATTCATACTTTTGCATAGGCTGTCATCCGTATTGAAATTATAATTTCTGGCATTGTGCTTACTTTAGCGTCCTGTTCTCAAGCTGTCAGTAATTATAAGGCTTGATGCAGCACTTCTTGAGCCTCGCTTAAGATAATTGAACGATCTTGAAGCTTTGACAAGGAAGTTAGGAAACACACAAAAGCAAACACACTCTTTAAACAAGACTATATTTGAACTAATCCCAGTTTACCCGTATCGCGTATAAATATTCATACTTTTGCATAGGTTATCATCCGTATTGAAATTATAATTTCTGGCATTGTGCTTACTTTAGCGTCCTGTTCTCAAGCTGTCAGTAATTATAAGGCTTGATGCAGCACTTCTTGAGCCTCGCTTAAGATAATTGAACGATCTTGAAGCTTCGACAAGGAAGTTAGGAATCACACAAAAGCAAACACACTCTTTAAACAAGACTATATTTGAGCTAATCCCAGTTTACCTGTATCGCGTCTGACGTTCCTATGTGAGTAAATATTCATACTTTTGCATAGGTTGTCATCCGTATTGAAATTATAATTTCTGGCATTGTGCCTACTTTAGCGTCCTGTTCTCAAGCTGCCAGTAATTATAAGGCTTGATGCAGCACTTCTTGAGCCTCGCTTAAGATAATTGAACGATCTTGAAGCTTTGACAAGGAAGTTAGGAAACACACAAAAGCAAACACACTCTTTAAACAAGACTATATTTGAACTAATCCCAGTTTACCCGTATCGCGTATAAATATTCATACTTTTGCATAGGCTGTCATCCGTATTGAAATTATAATTTCTGGCATTGTGCCTACTTTAGCGTCCTGTTCTCAAGCTGTCAGTAATTATAAGGCTTGATGCAGCACTTCTTGAGCCTCGCTTAAGATAATTGAACGATCTTGAAGCTTTGACAAGGAAGTTAGGAAACACACAAAAGCAAACACACTCTTTAAACAAGACTATATTTGAACTAATCCCAGTTTACCCGTATCGCGTATAAATATTCATACTTTTGCATAGGCTGTCATCCGTATTGAAATTATAATTTCTGGCATTGTGCCTACTTTAGCGTCCTGGTCTCAAGCTGCCAGTAATTATAAGGCTTGATGCAGCACTTCTTGAGTCTCGTTTAAGATAATTGAATGATCATTAAATCTTTGATAAATCGTACTCAGAATTAGCCAGACGCATGAGAGTTAGTTTTGCCTTCCTGTGCCTGTAAATATTTCTAAAAGTATATTGTGAATGGTATTTTAATAATAGTATTGAATGGGTTAAAGATTACGCTTCAGATGGTTAAGATTGGTAAATCTCCTGTGCAGTATGCGCATGCGCACAGCTTCGCTGGAATATTAAAATACAACAGGCAATTTCAAATTAAGAGTATCTAGCGTGAGACAAATCGTAAATAATGTTTGCATACAATATAATAGGAAATTAGTGGAAATGTAATATTTGTAACATATTATAAACTCATTTTTTTAACATTATTAAATATTGATGAGGGTTTAAAGCATTTGACTATGATATCTATGGACAAACTTATTATATATGCTTGTAGGAATTTTGCAAGGAAAGATAATAGTTTGACTTATCAGACGAGTTTTATAATAAAAGATTTTTGAAAAAATAAATGGTAAGAAATCACTGAAAAAAGAAATTTGCACTGGAATAAATATTCTGATGGCTTTGAAACGTTATGTGTACATATCGACTATTATTTTCTATATCTCACATAGACCTAAATAATATTCTTCATTCGTTGTACTGTGAAATGATCGTCTTAAGAGTTATAAGATTAAGTTTAGGTCTTATAAGAAGTGAGTTGTCATTTCTTGGTGAGAGTGCTGTAGGTTGTCGTTGCTTGGTGAGTAATTATGTAGGAGAGATAATTACCTCTTCGGATGTAAGGAGAACCAAGGATTGCTTGATCAGAATCATTTATTACCTATCGTGGTTATGAATGTATACACATGAGTATACAATGTGTGTGTGTGTGTGCGCGCGCATGCACGAGCATATGTGTATATGTGTAAACACACATATATTGTTTGTATGTAGATAAACAAACAAGGAAAAATATTACAATATATAGTAAGCTATAGGAAACTCTGCCGGGGGCGGCGACGATAATGAATGTCCGGGCCAATCCAGGTAGCCCCAAGCGGTCAGAAGAGTATATAGGCGAACGTAGTGAAACTGTTATATTTAAGAAGTGTGTGTGTGTGTGTGTGTGTGTGTGTGTGTGTGTGTGTGTGTGTGTGTGTGTGCGTGTTTGTGCTCGCACTTATTCCACAACCTTTACAAGAAAGAGATTAGGTATAAGATTTGATTTACTAACAATTTTTTTTGTTTTGTTTTAAATGCTTCATTTATAACCTAATTCTTCAGAATATATTTTTAAATGAAAATGATGTAAAATGAAGTGGGCTAATCATTGTGATGATATGGTGTAAAATGAAGTGGGCTAATCATTGTGATGATAATGATGTAAAATGAAGTGAGCTAATCATTGTGATGATAATGGTGTAAAATGAAGTGGGCTAATCATTGTGATGATAATGATGTAAAATGAAGTGGGCTAATCATTGTGATGATAATGATGTAAAATGAAGTGGGCTAATCATTGTGATGATGATGATGTAAAATGAAGTGGGCTAATCATTGTGTTGATAATGGTGTAAAATGAAGTGGGCTAATCATTGTGATGATAATGGTGTAAAATGAAGTGGGCTAATCATTGTGATGATAATGGTGTAAAGAAAAGTACAAAATCACAATACGTAAAATATTTTACATTATAATCTTAAATACATGCGTTAAGAATGTCCAGTTATAAGTGTGAAGGTAGCTATAACCATGTAATCGATATATACGCTTTATTTTATTTTATAAAATTATAAAATATATTGTGATTTTGCTTTTCTTGATTTTTACGTAATTAACTTCAAGCGCGGTTTAAATTTTTAAAATTTTTTTAAAAATCATCGGTTTATTGACATTATTTTTAACATTTTTTGGCTGAGCTTTTGGATTTCTATGGCCTATGTAATATTTATGTTTCCAATGCAATTCTTTTTATTGTGTCGTAACTCAAATGTACATTAAAAAAAAATCTTACTGTTTATGTAATTGAACTGAGTCAACAAGCACTACCTTCTCTTAGGTTAGTAAAATGCACTGCACCTTATATTATAGAAAAGCGTATCAGTGTACGCTTACAGAACGGAGGTGGGAGGCATCCAGCGCATGCAAAGAATTTCCTCCAGTAATTTAAATATAAATATAAAAATAGCATATTATATTTATAAAGTAGTCGTTGTTAGTGATCGTAGTCACTGGCTTAAAGCATGGGCACCCTTTGATGTAACACCTGTGTTACGGGATTATGTGCCTCGCATTTTTCTTCTACAAATCGAATGTTCTATTAATACTGTTTTGGTTTATTTTAAAAAGTAATGAATTTCCACTTTTATGTAGATGCTTCGGAGCTTCACACATGGACACAAAGTAGAGAATGAAGTATGTGATTCGTTAAATCATATGCTTACTACTTGAACGATAATCAATAGTTTTCGAGTTATTAAATTTGCACTTTGATGGTATAACATATGGCTGTTAGAGCGTCCTTCTACGTTGGTAGTTTCAATAAATTGGCTGAGCGTTGTATAGTAAGTAATTTTTGTATTCAGTGTGTTTGTAGAAGTACCTAGCCTTTCTTCGGCTCTTACCTCTAAGCCCCCTCCTGGCCGGATGACTAGCGCCAGCCAGGGGACTTGAGGTGCCATACTTTTGAAATCACTGTAAGGCTTAAACTGGTGACACGTAAGCCCCTTGAACGAGACTACCTAAGAACCAGACGGGACGGTTTCGACCGTTTTCCCAGAACTACTCGGGGACCAATAAAACCTCCCGAACGGCCAGGTTTCCGTACCTCTATACCCCGTCTGATTAGTTCGGTCCAGGTTGTGCAATCGGACCTTTATCCACTCTCGGTTGACCTTCGGACCCTCAGATTCGGGAGTTGGTCCTGGGTACATTAGACCTGGAGATCTGTACACTCTGTACAGCCAGTCAGTTAATCAAGACTGTTTTAGTTTCTGTTTACAAAAATATCTTGAAACTACGTTTTTGTGAACTTTTAAAAAGCCATCCACTGTTCTCAGTTTTTTTTTTTAGTGAAACAAATTTAAGGGAAAAAATGTATTCAAGGCTAAAATACAGTAGATTTTAATTCAATTTAATCTGGTCTCTAGGAAAAATCAAACGAGCCTAAAGCGTTTTAATTTTTAAAAGAATGTAGGCTATATACACAAATATAGCCTATAGTGCATTATGTCAAGATTTATTGAATTACTAATTAATATAGTTTTATTGCGTAATGAAAAAAAATAATAATAAATTTTTCATTTAATAATGGATAATACAGAAAGGTAATAACGTGCGATATTTCTGAACGTAGACATAGAAAATAGCATTTAGTAAAAGCTTTAAACATAACCTCTAAGCGGGGCTGGAAACAGCTGTTAGCGCAGCGTTTGGCTTTTGGAAATAATAGGAACAAACAGTTGATCATCGCCTCTTTTAACATGATGTTTTTATCGTTAGGCCTATACTGTGTTCCAATTTAAGGGTCATATACAATAGGGATTACTTTTTCAGTGATAACTTTCATTTTTTTTACTTGGAATTGTCATATTCTCTTCTCGTTCTTAGCTCAAATTATCGTACATGAATTGTCTTATCATTACCTCAAGGTAAAATATTTGTCTCGAGTTTGTTGACGATGCGTGTGCTTTGAAGAAGAGTTTTAAAACATTAAAAGTCGATGACTAGAAAACATAGGACCGTAAATAATCAGCCATTTTAGATTCAAGGAAATAGATAACTCACATGTAGCCATTGATTTCGAAAGGATTTTTAATAAAGGTGAAATTGACTTATGCAGTGCAAAAATGAGGAAATGTACGTCACTCATTTAACTAACTACACATGATTTCCTGGCTGGCATTAGCGATTGTTACGCTGTTATGAAATTGTTTATTTATATCTGACACTGATCATTACATTCGCCTAATGGCCTTTATGTCATAATTCAACCGGATGTAATTGGTTTATAAGAGTCATTTAAATGATTTCAGTTTCCCAAGCTAGTTGCTAATATCAAGGTTTGATTCAGTCTACTGATCGTAGGCTGTGACAAAAATCGTGTTATCGACGAAGGTTTCAAATTTAATGTTTTACGATTAAAATTGGCCATCGATAATCATTGTTTCACTTGCTTTTGCCAAATTTTGAACCAATTTGAAATAAATAGCTTATTATTTCCTCCAACCTTTTTTTATTAATTTAAATTTAATTATCCAGTGTCCAGCGTGTAAGCTATATTTTCGTCTGCAAAAGATTTAAAATTGTGAAAACTGTTCATCCGAATTCGTTTATGAACCTTTTTTTTAGTTTTCATTTTTATTGCGTTTTCAGATACAAACTAAAGTCTCTATTTTAGATGCTCAGTTTTATGAAAAACTAGATTTCCACCCGTTAATATTATATTATAATTTTCATTAAAACAAGAACTCAAATTTATTTGGGTTAGTGCAAAGAACAACATTTAATGTTTAATTAAATGTTATAAACATTTTCCCATTCTACCTTCATGACGACCAGCTTGTAGGGACATATAACCAACCCTATGGACCTACGTTCTATCGGGCTCATAAAGATGTTTTTGGTATCGAAGTATAAGGAAATGAAGATAAAGTCAAGTATGACGATGAAAAAGACTAGTTATCCCGTCCACTACATAAAGAGCTCCGTCCAACAAGCCAAGGGTGCACATACTATGTTTGTCAGTACCTTGCCAAGGAAGCGTTAAACCGACATAATGCCGGTTTCATTGATACAACCTCAAGGGCACAGGTTTGTAAGTCCTAAAGCTTGAGGACTTGAGCGTATAAATAAGCTTGAGGATTTCGTGACATAATATAACAATACAGTATAATTGTGATGACAATACAGTTAATTAAAATAACGTCCAAGCAACCGACACATTCTTTATATATAATATCAAGTTTTAATAGTTTTTTCTATGTGACCTTTTCATCAGTCTTAAGTAAAGTGTGATGCACAATTACACGTTATATTTTTAGAAGAATGTACCATATTTATCTTCACTGGGATGTGGTAATTCCTTTTGTTCGTGAAAACTACGTGAACAAATTTAGTTTCATTCAATTTGTTCTTCATTTCTTTGCCCTCAAAGAAATGTATTCCTGATGGTTCCCGGCACAAAATGGGCATCAACAATATTTTAACTCAAATCATTGGATGTCTGTGGGGTTAAGTGCGCAAGTAGTCCTAGATAGCTTTCTTGTGAGACTTCACATTCAATTTGTCTCAGTTCACATTATGTTTTCTCCACTCTCATTCTGAGTCATCTGCCTAGTATATACGAATCGGTTAGCGTGTAATACTGTTCGGGTATGCAGTTGTGATGTGGAATAAGTTGGAGAATTTGAGTTTTTCCATTTTTGTCATATTTGTCTCGTCGGTTTTACGCCTTTTAATGTTATTATTTTCTCCGAATTAATTATGATGAATGTTGGCTAAAGATTCATTAACTGCCCCGGCTTTCCCATCTAACCTAGATGACTCTTTTCGATGTGGACCATCTACCAGCTCACCTTTACATTCTAGAGGTTTTGTAATAAATTTAGTTAGGAGTCATTATTCATTGGTTACCGTTATTGTTATCCCCATATTTATTATTTAGTTTTATAAAGTATTTAAAAGCGTTATTCACATATCATTGAGAATGACTTCAAAGGCTGTTTTGAAACATTTTTCTAAAATGTTTCTTTACATAAATGCATTTCAGAATACAAACCTATAGCGCATCTTATTCTCTATAATGAGTACTTTTATATTATCTTTTTATTTATTATCTTATTTCTTACATAATTAATTACCTTTATCACTTTTCGTTAATTCCATACACTGTAAGTTAATTTTTACAAATTCTGATGTGGTTTTAGTAATTGAAGTAAAACACTCATGGAGAACTTGTGTTCTCCAACATATGTATAAATATGGGAAACGTCATCTTGGCAATAGTCCAAGTAATTATGTAAACAGTATATCTCCAACGGAAGCGGCCACGGTGCCATCCTCACACACCAAGTTTTGAGTGTTGAGAGTTGTACAATGTTTGTACTCATGTATTCTTGCCATGATTAAATTATTTTACCTGCTTGATGGTAGATACCGCTCTGAACCATGGCTGTACCAGGTCTATTTCGGATAAGCGAGTCTGCCCAAGGGAATATTATATTTCTCTTCATTCCCAGCACTAGAGGATCATTAACCATGGCTGTACCAGGTCTATTTCTGATAAGTGAGTCTGGCCAGGGAATATTATATTTCCCTCCATTCCCAGGACTAGAGGATAGTTTCCTTGGTACTGTCTAATACTATCTACCCTACCCTATCCGTCTTTATACAAGAGGCTGTATAAAGAGCGGGCATTACCCTCCTTGAATGTAGGGACATTTTGTTTCTACAGAATTTTCTTTATTGGCCTATTCATGATCCTTTCCTATAATTCTTGAAATGACCTTAAAATTACAATAAGTAAATCATATCATTAGACGTTTAGGGCCGAAGGGAGGCGCTCGGTGCAGACGTGATTAGGTTTTGAATTTTCTGAAAACTAGTTTTAAAAAAATAATAAAACGTACATTTTAAACAGTCCGCTTTGTGTATACAGTGCCAGATGTAAAATGGACTCATTTGCCAATTATGTAAGTAGATACCTATCTAATTCGATTTTAATACAGCAACGTGCCGCGGTAGCTGATTACGTGAGCCTCGCTATTATAACGAGTCCTAATTCCTCAAGCCCAAGCCTGTAATATCCTTCAGTCTTTAACGATCAAAAGTGTTTAACATGATTTGTGTCGGTTTTACAATGGTTTGCTCTTTGTAAGTAGAGTGTGAGAAATATCAACGGTCATAAACGACGTAATGTATAGAATTTCTTTTTGTAATTTATTGGGGTGTCAAATCTTTAGAGGCTTATAAATTCTTGCGCTGATTTGGGCAGATGCGACAAGTGGCGGTAACATCGCTTGCTATCGTACACGGCAATGCAGGAAAGATATTATCTTTAGTTAGTGCTAAAGGGCTAAATTTGGGCGATAATTATAAAATAAAAACTTATTTTCAAACTATATTTATAAACAAGATGTTATTAATAGCATATAAGAATTTTATTGAAGGCGATGGCTCTGCATACTGTATCAGGAAACAATATAAAATGTCGAAGATACGAGCATAAAGCATATTAACATTACTCTTGAGTCTCGTGGAGAATATATAGGCCAACATTTCATTTAGTGGAACTGGTGGGGAAAACGAAATATAGTTAAATAAACAATATTTATGGGACAACAATATATCTTTAGTAACACGATGTTGCTATTATTCTCTTTCCCTAGAAGCAAAGGGCGTTACATCCTAAATAGCTGTCTCTGTACCATGTTGTGGTGTTAGCGATAGACCACTGCATGTTGTGGTGTTAGTGATAGACCACTGCATGTTGTGGTGTTAGTGATAGACCACTGCATGTTGTGGTGTTAGTGATAGACCACTGCATGTTGTGGTGTTAGTGATAGACCACTGCATGTTGTGGTGTTAGTGATAGACCACTGCATGTTGTGGTGTTAGTGATAGACCACTGCATGTTGTGGTGTTAGTGATAGATCACTGCATGTTGTGGTGTTAGTGATAGACCACTGCATGTTGTGGTGTTAGTGATAGACCACTGCATGTTGTGGTGTTAGTGATAGACCACTGCATGTTGTGGTGTTAGTGATAGACCACTGCATGTTGTGGTGTTAGTGATAGACCACTGCATGTTGTGGTGTTAGTGATAGACCACTGCATGTTGTGGTGTTAGTGATAGACCACTGCAATTACGGATACTTTTCCTTTTCAAAATCCAAGGGCGTGTTCTTCCCCTCTACCTTTTCAACATGCATCTATCATGAAAGCTAATGGTAATTCGTCAGTTATATTTACTTGGATCATGCTGTTACGATAAAGCTTAATGCAAGAATACTTATTTACAGTTTTCCTTAATCCTTTGAACAACTCCTAATAGCGCAACCAAAAACAATAAAATCCAGCCTTTTGTGTTTCAACAATTTTTCAAGTGGAAATATCTTTTTTTTCTTTATGCTCTTATGCCACTTTGGGGCTAGAGAAAAATTATTTATTTTGGACGGATTATCCCGAAAGCAAATATGGCGCTTATTATGGATTCTTTTAACGCTAAAGGTGTTTTCGACATCTTAGAGGTTATTTGAAGGTTATGCTTAAATCATGTTAAATGGAACATTCAGATATGTTGATTTCTTTAAATTAATTATTAACGAATGGTTTCATTAAACAGTCCCTTCGATTACTCATAAGTATTTTATTTTCTGAATTGTTAATATAAATATATTATTTGATGTACAAAACTGTCATGTTTTCTACTATAGATGAAATGTTATTTTGTAAATCAAAATTAAAGAGTTTTCTACTTCCTTAAAATATATGATCACTTGAACTTTGACCTTTTAAAGTATTACTTTATTACTTGACCTTTAATATTAAAGTACTAAAATTTAAGTTTTTAATGTCAGTACAAATATAGTATCAATGACATTTAGTATACACCGTTTACTCCGGGAAAGTTTTTTTGCTGTTAATTAAATTATTTTAATTTTCGTTAATAAATAATCTTAAACTTTAATTTGTTATAGAAATTATAAATTATTTGAAACTTCTTTCACTGTCAAGTGTTTTCAGGAATAAATCTAAATAAAGGTAATTACTATTGCTTGTGTTCCTTTCTTTTGAAAATAAATCCTTCTGAGTGACTTTCTTAAATAAACCAGTAGCTAAATTCTTAGAAAATTTTAGCCATGAAAACATTTAATAAATATGAGCCAAACTGATTGGATGGTATTTTGCGGTCTGAGACCGACAAGGAGGCAGATTTCTTAGAAATAACGTATTTGTTATGACCTTTACGCTCTAAATATCTCGGCTTCAACGAAGCAATGAGCAAGGTTTTGGCAAACTTGTTAATTGTAATAGTATGGCCTAATCTACTTTCGTAGGAGCTTGCGCCAGTAGTAAGATTCTATTGGCATATATTTGCACTACAAAGGATGTTTAAAGGCAGTTCATAAAATTACTACATAAAGATAAAACGTAAACGAAGACACTTTGGCGGAAGATGTACGAAAGAGAGCTAAACCCGTTCAGTCTAATGTTTTGTAACGCATTCCGCAACTTCTAGATTTCCTTCTGTGCCTTTTCTTCCCCAACTACAAGCAACAGAATTCCCTACTTCAAAATTTTCTCATAATCGTGTTAGTGTAAAATGCAGATATCACTGAAAATATTGACTTACTATATTAATCTTAGATTTTTTAGTAATGATATACACTGCAAATGTGTCTAATGCATGGTTCTCAAACTGGGGAGGGGAAACCAGTTGAAAAATAATAAGACCCTTGCCTTGACAAGCACCTACTTGGGCGAAAAAGCATTTTTAGCACTCGTTGCAATAATTTATATAAATATATATATCATCATGATGTTGGTACTGTTAGCCAACGAAAAGCTTTGAATTGTAAATTCAATTATAATTCTTGTATTTGTATTTCGACTTAGTTCTTTATTAATACACAAGAATATATATTGCGATATATATATACATATGTTGCTAATTACTTACGTTGTGGCCTTGCTAAAATACGATCTCAAATAGGTATGCTAGTGAAAAAATGCAAGCCCATCCACCTCACTAACAGATTCCCCTCTTATCAGTAAAAATTGACCTTGAAATGTAAAATTTTACCAGTAAAACTTGAAATGTTATATCATGATTCTTGTGAAAGTATGTATAAATAAATAAATTGTTTTAAATATTATATATATATATATATATATAATTATATATATATATATATATATATATATATATATATATATATAATTATATATATAATAAATTATATTATAAATATAAATATTATAAATAATATATAATAATATATAATTGCTAAACTTGTAAGTAGCTTAGTCCGTTGTGGTATCACCAACAAAACACGTAAAACGTGTCCTAACAAATGCGTAGCCTAGCTCCCTTTGCTATACATGCGTCACGCATCACGTCGCGTGCTTTTCTCCTATCGCTGAGTTCACTCCAATTTATTTTTTTCAAACTCTGACGCAATAAAGCATTCGAAGGCTTTAACCAATACGATACTCCTTATGCTTTTAGAATATGAATGTGAATCCTGTTTTTGATGACAGAAATGAAACAATATGCTCAAACAATTCTTCTTACTACGAGCTTCCAAGGTTGGCCTCGATGGCTGGATGTCTCCTATACACACACTCTGCCAATGGCCAGAAACAACTTTCTTTCAAGATTCTGTCCAGGTTAATGTCCCGTCTTAGATGTTTTATCAAGGGACTCCTTGTTGCTGCTGTTACAGGATATTTCAAAAGTATGAGCTCTAATGTTTCCTCTTCTTGCTTGCACATTCCACAGGTAGAGTCGTTAGTAATATGAAACCTTTTCAAATATGTATTGGTGACAATGTGTCCCATACGAGCTCGTGCCGCAAAAGATGCCACTGAACGTGATAATGACTTGAAGATCTTTGGATCATTAGGTTGTTTTTGTAATGAATAATATTCGCGCCCAGTATTGCATTCTCTCCATTTCTTACTCCAACAGATGTGAGATTCTTTTTCAACTGCCTCTTTGCAATTAGTTAAGGAGTAACAACTTTCAGGAGATGGAAACAAGTTGCAAGACTCCTTGGCAGATCTGTCAGCTTCCTCATTCTTAGGAACACCACAATGACTAGGGATCCATTGAAATACAATCTTTTTCTGTTCTAAGCGTTTTAACAGTTTAGTTATATCAGATGTTCGAAAATGGTAGTCTGTAGTGTGCTGTACTTGAAGGGCCTACCTGGAATCGGTAAGAATGCAGATGTTCTGAGCATTCATAGTATTGCTAAAAACTAAAGCACCATTTATGGCCATAAATTCAGCATTAATGCTTGAAGAGGAATCGCAGGGAACATATTAATCCTTGTTTAATTCTGGACAATGAAAAGCTGCACCTCCCCAATGGTTCTCTTTATCAACGGAACCATCTGTGTAGATTTTTACAAAGTTGTTATATGTGGTGTTTATCAATTCCATAGCGACAGATTTTAGTAGGTGAGGTGAATGTTCTTTTGTGAATGAACCAGGAATTTTAAGATTGTTTTTTATTGGGATTCGAAGCCAGGGTTGTTGTTCCAAAACAACTGGAATTTTTTCTGATTCCATTGTGTTTAATGATTCGCATGGTTTGTTATGATGGTAGAACAGTGACTATCGGATGTTATTTACCAATGCAATGTTAGAAAAAGTGTTAAGCGAAATTGCTTTCATCTGAAAATGTTTCTTCCACATTCTGTTTTTTATATATAAGTCAAAGGGCATGACTGACAGTTCAATTTCCATAGACTGTATACTTGTGGTTTTTGGACAACCCAAACAAATCCTCAGAGATGAGTTCTGTAATATTTGTAATTTTCGAATATGAGTTTCAGCTGTTCCACCCCAAACTTCACATCAATAAATGATTTTTGATCTTACAATGGACAAATAAAATTGCCTTAATATATATATATTAATATTGTATTGTACAATACAAAATTGATCGAAACTCGTTAATCGGGGGGTTTTGGGGGTCGCTGAACACGAATATAGTATCGGCGATGATCCTCGGAGAACCTAGGGGCCAGGACGGGTAATATCTATATTTCCATAAGTACAATACATAATTGATCGAAACTCGTTAATCGGGTGTTTTAGGAGTCGCTGAACACGAATATAATATCGGCGATGATCCTCGGAGAACCTAGGGGCCAGGACGGGTAATATCTATATTTCCATAAGTACAATACATAATTGATCGAAACTCGTTAATCGGGGGTTTTAGGAGTCGCTGAACACGAATATAATATCGGCGATGATCCTCTGAGAACCTAGGGGCCAGGACGGGTAATATCTATATTTCCATAAGTACAATACAAAATTGATCGAAACTCGTTAATCGGGGGTTTTAGGAGTCGCTGAACACGAATATAATATCGGCGATGATCCTCGGAGAACCTAGGGGCCAGGACGGGTAATATCTATATTTCCATAAGTACAATACAAAATTGATCGAAACTCGTTAATCGGGGGTTTTAGGAGTCGCTGAACACGAATATAATATCGGCGATGATCCTCGGAGAACCTAGGGGCCAGGACGGGTAATATCTATATTTCCATAAGTACAATACAAAATTGATCGAAACTCGTTAATCGGGGGTTTTAGGAGTCGCTGAACACGAATATAATATCGGCGATGATCCTCGGAGAACCTAGGGGCCAGGACGGGTAATATCTATATTTCCATAAGTACAATACAAAATTGATCGAAACTCGTTAATCGGGGGTTTTAGGAGTCGCTGAACACGAATATAATATCGGCGATGATCCTCGGAGAACCTAGGGGCCAGGACGGGTAATATCTATATTTCCATACGTACAATACAAAATTGATCGAAACTCGTTAATCGGGGGTTTTAGGAGTCGCTGAACACGAATATAATATCGGCGATGATCCTCGGAGAACCTAGGGGCCAGGACGGGTAATATCTATATTTCCATACGTACAATACATAATTGATCGAAACTCGTTAATCGGGGGTTTTAGGAGTCGCTGAACACGAATATATTATCGGCGATGATCCTCGGAGAACCTAGGGGCCAGGACGGGTAATATCTATATTTCCATAAGTACAATACATAATTGATCGAAACTCGTTAATCGGGGGTTTTAGGAGTCGCTGAACACGAATATAATATCGGCGATGATCCTCGGAGAACCTAGGGGCCAGGACGGGTAATATCTATATTTCCATAAGTACAATACAAAATTGATCGAAACTCGTTAATCGGGGGTTTTAGGAGTCGCTGAACACGAATATATTATCGGCGATGATCCTCGGAGAACCTAGGGGCCAGGACGGGTAATATCTATATTTCCATAAGTACAATACATTATTGATCGAAACTCGTTAATCGGGGGTTTTAGGAGTCGCTGAACACGAATATAATATCGGCGATGATCCTCGGAGAACCTAGGGGCCAGGACGGGTAATATCTATATTTCCATAAGTACAATACATAATTGATCGAAACTCGTTAATCGGGGGTTTTAGGAGTCGCTGAACACGAATATAATATCGGCGATGATCCTCGGAGAACCTAGGGGCCAGGACGGGTAATATCTATATTTCCATAAGTACAATACATAATTGATCGAAACTCGTTAATCGGGGGTTTTAGGAGTCGCTGAACACGAATATAATATCGGCGATGATCCTCGGAGAACCTAGGGGCCAGGACGGGTAATATCTATATTTCCATACGTACAATACATAATTGATCGAAACTCGTTAATCGGGGGTTTTAGGAGTCGCTGAACACGAATATATTATCGGCGATGATCCTCGGAGAACCTAGGGGCCAGGACGGGTAATATCTATATTTCCATAAGTACAATACATAATTGATCGAAACTCGTTAATCGGGGGTTTTAGGAGTCGCTGAACACGAATATAATATCGGCGATGATCCTCGGAGAACCTAGGGGCCAGGACGGGTAATATCTATATTTCCATAAGTACAATACAAAATTGATCGAAACTCGTTAATCGGGGGTTTTAGGAGTCGCTGAACACGAATATATTATCGGCGATGATCCTCGGAGAACCTAGGGGCCAGGACGGGTAATATCTATATTTCAATAAGTACAATACATAATTGATCGAAACTCGTTAATCGGGGGTTTTAGGAGTCGCTGAACACGAATATAATATCGGCGATGATCCTCGGAGAACCTAGGGGCCAGGACGGGTAATATCTATATTTCCATAAGTACAATACATAATTGATCGAAACTCGTTAATCGGGGGTTTTAGGAGTCGCTGAACACGAATATATTATCGGCGATGATCCTCGGAGAACCTAGGGGCCAGGACGGGTAATATCTATATTTCCATAAGTACAATACATAATTGATCGAAACTCGTTAATCGGGGGTTTTAGGAGTCGCTGAACACGAATATAATATCGGCGATGATCCTCGGAGAACCTAGGGGCCAGGACGGGTAATATCTATATTTCCATAAGTACAATACAAAATTGATCGAAACTCGTTAATCGGGGGTTTTAGGAGTCGCTGAACACGAATATATTATCGGCGATGATCCTCGGAGAACCTAGGGGCCAGGACGGGTAATATCTATATTTCCATAAGTACAATACATAATTGATCGAAACTCGTTAATCGGGGGTTTTAGGAGTCGCTGAACACGAATATATTATCGACGATAATCATTGAAGAACCTAGGACTCAGGATTCAGTTACCACAAAAATCCTGGAGTAACGAGTTTCCATCTCCTTTTTATCTTCATCTTTATTGCTCTTGTGGTCTGCTCGAGTATAGCGGAGACTGTTGATCGTTCAGTCGAGAGCAGGGGGCTCCACGTGCAGGAGATCAACTTCACCCCCCCCCCCATAGACTTCAAGGAAGCCTATAACAGAATATGGAGGAAGCTTCTGTTGCACAAACTCCAAAAATTAGGAATAACTGGAAAACTCTTAGGATGGGTGAAGTCCTTTCTGGCACAGAGGCATGTTCGAGTCCGTTTCCGAGACACAATTTCGTCATTTAGACAGCAACGCAACGGCCTACCGCAGGGAGCAGTACTCAGCTGTATCCTTTTCAATATTATGATAAACGACCTCTTAAAAATAGTAAAAGAAGTACCGGGCATATCAACCTTACTTTTTGCGGACGATCTTGTCTTTTGGGCTTCAAGCGGGACTCCTTCGAACCTGGAAGAAACTATAAATCGAACCCTTAGCAGAGTTGCTGACTGGGCCAACTACAACCAAATGGTAGTTAGTGAGAAAAAGACTGCTTTCACTCTATTCATCCTTTCAACTAAGCCGCCAAAACTGAGGATCAAGTTAAACAACAAAACTTTACACCATGGAGATACTCCACGATATCTTGGCATCACGTTAGACAGGAAGCTAAACTTTGCAAATCATATTGAGGCAACAGCCGAAAAAGCCACCAACAGAAGCAAACTGCTGAAGGGATTAACAGCAACTACATGGGGTGCTACCCAGGATGTTCTAAATTCAACGTACCGGACCTATGTACGACCAACAATGGAGTATGGAGGAGAGGTGCTCAACCTGGCCAGCTCAAATTGCCTAAAGAAGCTAGACAAGGTTCAAAATAATAACATGAGGCTCATAACTGGAGGAGCTAAATCGACTCCAATACTAGCTATAGAAATCCAAACAGGACTGGAACCCTTGGAAGTCAGAAGAGACAAATGTCTCCTAAAATTCTGGGAAAAAAATAAAAGAACAAATAGAAAGTTTTGGGAAACATATAAAGCTGCAACTTCCCGCCTCAGAACTCAGATTACTCCAGTAATCAAAGCTCTACAGCTGGAACAAAAATATAACCTTTTCCTTCATGCAGAGGCTGCCCCATTAAATCAACACAATCGAGTCTTTGACAACCTACCTCCAGTTTTTCTAAACCTTGTTGACCAGGTGAAACAAAGTCACAGGCTATGGATATTGAACTCAGGAAAGCAACATTAATGACCATCAACGAACTATTTCCTGAAAGTGACTGGCTTCATGTTTACACAGATGGATCTTCAAACCCTTCAAGTGGAGAAACTGGAGCAGGATATTTTTCAAAATTATTTCAGGGCTCGGTAGCTATGGGCCTCTGCTGCAGCAATTTTGATGGTGAGGTTGTGGCCATAGGAGAAGCAGCATCATGCGTCATGCGACTTTCGCCGCGGCAGGTTGTATTCCTAATTGATTCACAATCAGCGATTTTGGCAGTTTTCTCTAGCACACCAACTGACTGCATCTTGACAGTGTCGTGCAGAGAAAAAATGCAACTATGCCAAGAGGCAGGCTTCAGAATTGCGCTCCAGTGGATTCCCAGCCACGTTGGCACAACAGGGAACGAAAAAGCTGACAACCTCGCCAAGAGTGGGTGCCGTCTACCACAGCCACAGATCAAAATATCACTAGGCTCTGCTTACACCAGGATTCACGCAGCAGCTAAGACGTACTTGAAAACATCACAAGAAAACCTGGCTGTTGGAAAGATATGGCAAGAACTTTGCACCAGCCCCATTCCAAAAAACCTGCCTCGACCTATCAGTGTTGCGCTGTTCCGTCTACCACGGGACACGACTACCTTCAGGCGCACCTTCATCACATTGGGCTGGCGGACACGGATCAATGTGGTGTGGACACAAGTGGTGCCCCTTGTGCCAAACAGGAAAGATGGATGGAGACCACCTTCCTGCCTGCCCACAGCTCGAAGCATACAATAGCGACCCAAAAACCAGACTCTCCAAGCTCTACTGGTCTGCACGATGCCAAATGGTCGAGTTACCAAGGGCAGGCGTTGGATAAAGAAAGAAAGAAAAATCTCCTTTTTACAATGGTATTTATTTATTTGACTAAATATAATATGCGACGTATATAATAAAGGAAAACCGCCTTGAAATCTTTAATATACATTTTTTATTTAATTGTATTTACGTAACTTAATCATTCTCTTCGTTGTCATTTTCTTCATCTACTAAATCTTCATCCACATTATCATAAGATTCTGCTTCCGAACACTTCTCAATAATCGTACAGTTTGACCCAGCACAATTCTTTCATGCGATGTTGCGTGCTAACCCGTGCTTTTTGCATCCGCACGAATTACCGCAGTCGGTTTTGCATGCGCAGAATATCAAACTCATGATATTGGGGGGGGGGACCGGGTGACTCAGTCACCCTTAAGGGGATCAAGCAATTATCGATGAGCGCCCATCCCCAGTCTGTTGCATTTATAGAATTTTCTCCATTCCAACCAATTCTGGACTTGCAAATACACCCGCTTCAAATGTTGCGTGAAAGCATCTACAGCTGGCAGGATTTTTCCGATGTTCACTTTTTTATTTTTTGCAACAGCCGTTAATTACATCCTGTATCTATAAGTCTCTGCTAACTGAATATTGCTTTGTTGTATTCATCGGGTATATTTGGCTTGCGGAAACTGAGTGGAGCATTATACATTGCCAGAATTAGTTGACAACCGTGTTCAACCAACTCTTCACTAGACAAAACAATTTCTTTAAATTTGTGTGCATGCAAAAGAAGGTCTGGATATTTCTGGAATGTTTTGATAAACTTTATTTTTCCTTGGTTAAAAGTTGCCGATACTGTATCGCATCCTGTGAAGGCATGGAGTAATAAAATATTTTCCAGAATATGCGGTGTGTCGTTCAAAGAAGAGTATACCTCTTCAGGTTTATTCGGTCGAGCGGGTTTTAGGACGAAAACTTCGGAATCTGATGGAGTTAGGGCAGCAACTAACACGGAATATAGAAAATTCCAGGAGATGCCGTATAGGTATTACTCGCCCTGGGCCTCAGGTACTCCGAGGATCATCGCCGATTTTATATTCGTGTTCAGCGTACCCAAAAACCACCCGAGTAACGAGCTTCGATCAATTTTGTATTTTACTTACGGAAAATTCCAGGAGATGAAGTTGATGTCATCCGCCCTGGGCCTCAGGTACTCCGAGGGTCATTACGGATATCATATTCGTGTTCAGCTACCTCAAAAATCCTCGAGTACTAAAATTCGGCCCATTTCTGTGATTATTCACAGAGTTATACATTTTTTTAAATCTAGCCAGTTAGTGCACTTTTAAAAATGCATTCTTCTTATGCACCGACGCAATTTTGATTTCTTATAAAGTGGCTATGTTCACAAACTTGGTGGCTTCCTGAATCGAATGAAAAAAACCGCATTTCGATCCGACTTACTGTATCAATTATCGTAGGTTGCTTTATTTCCTCGCCTATAAATTTAATCTGAAAAACTCTATTGTATGAAGTAACAGATTTAACATATTTAAAGATGTTTCCCGTATTAAACCCAGAAATAAGAACAAATTTGCTTTTCCTTCTCACAAATACAAATTAGGTGTGTGTGTGTTTGTGTGTGTGTGTGTGTGTGTGTGTGTGTGTGTGTGTGTGTGTGTGTGTGTGTGTGTGTGTGTGTGTGTGTGTGTGTGTGTGTGTGTGTGTGTGTGTGTGTGTGTGTGTGTGTGTGTGTGTGTGTGTGTGTGTGTGTGTGTGTGTGTGTGTGTGTGTGTGTGTGTGTGTGTGTGTGTGTGTGTGTGTGTGTGTGTGTGTGTGTGTGTGTGTGTGTGTGTGTGTGTGTGTGTGTGTGTGTGTGTGTGTGTGTGTGTGTGTGTGTGTGTGTGTGTGTGTGTGTGTGTGTGTGTGTGTGTGTGTGTGTGTGTGTGTGTGTGTGTGTGTGTGTGTGTGTGTGTGTGTGTGTGTGTGTGTGTGTGTGTGTGTGTGTGTGTGTGTGTGTGTGTGTGTGTGTGTGTGTGTGTGTGTGTGTGTGTGTGTGTGTGTGTGTGTGTGTGTGTGTGTGTGTGTGTGTGTGTGTGTGTGTGTGTGTGTGTGTGTGTGTGTGTGTGTGTGTGTGTGTGTGTGTGTGTGTGTGTGTGTGTGTGTGTGTGTGTGTGTGTGTGTGTGTGTGTGTGTGTGTGTGTGTGTGTGTGTGTGTGTGTGTGTGTGTGTGTGTGTGTGTGTGTGTGTGTGTGTGTGTGTGTGTGTGTGTGTGTGTGTGTGTGTGTGTGTGTGTGTGTGTGTGTGTGTGTGTGTGTGTGTGTGTGTGTGTGTGTGTGTGTGTGTGTGTGTGTGTGTGTGTGTGTGTGTGTGTGTGTGTGTGTGTGTGTGTGTGTGTGTGTGTGTGTGTGTGTGTGTGTGTGTGTGTGTGTGTGTGTGTGTGTGTGTGTGTGTGTGTGTGTGTGTGTGTGTGTGTGTGTGTGTGTGTGTGTGTGTGTGTGTGTGTGTGTGTGTGTGTGTGTGTGTGTGTGTGTGTGTGTGTGTGTGTGTGTGTGTGTGTGTGTGTGTGTGTGTGTGTGTGTGTGTGTGTGTGTGTGTGTGTGTGTGTGTGTGTGTGTGTGTGTGTGTGTGTGTGTGTGTGTGTGTGTGTGTGTGTGTGTGTGTGTGTGTGTGTGTGTGTGTGTGTGTGTGTGTGTGTGTGTGTGTGTGTGTGTGTGTGTGTGTGTGTGTGTGTGTGTGTGTGTGTGTGTGTGTGTGTGTGTGTGTGTGTGTGTGTGTGTGTGTGTGTGTGTGTGTGTGTGTGTGTGTGTGTGTGTGTGTGTGTGTGTGTGTGTGTGTGTGTGTGTGTGTGTGTGTGTGTGTGTGTGTGTGTGTGTGTGTGTGTGTGTGTGTGTGTGTGTGTGTGTGTGTGTGTGTGTGTGTGTGTGTGTGTGTGTGTGTGTGTGTGTGTGTGTGTGTGTGTGTGTGTGTGTGTGTGTGTGTGTGTGTGTGTGTGTGTGTGTGTGTGTGTGTGTGTGTGTGTGTGTGTGTGTGTGTGTGTGTGTGTGTGTGTGTGTGTGTGTGTGTGTGTGTGTGTGTGTGTGTGTGTGTGTGTGTGTGTGTGTGTGTGTGTGTGTGTGTGTGTGTGTGTGTGTGTGTGTGTGTGTGTGTGTGTGTGTGTGTGTGTGTGTGTGTGTGTGTGTGTGTGTGTGTGTGTGTGTGTGTGTGTGTGTGTGTGTGTGTGTGTGTGTGTGTGTGTGTGTGTGTGTGTGTGTGTGTGTGTGTGTGTGTGTGTGTGTGTGTGTGTGTGTGTGTGTGTGTGTGTGTGTGTGTGTGTGTGTGTGTGTGTGTGTGTGTGTGTGTGTGTGTGTGTGTGTGTGTGTGTGTGTGTGTGTGTGTGTGTGTGTGTGTGTGTGTGTGTGTGTGTGTGTGTGTGTGTGTGTGTGTGTGTGTGTGTGTGTGTGTGTGTGTGTGTGTGTGTGTGTGTGTGTGTGTGTGTGTGTGTGTGTGTGTGTGTGTGTGTGTGTGTGTGTGTGTGTGTGTGTGTGTGTGTGTGTGTGTGTGTGTGTGTGTGTGTGTGTGTGTGTGTGTGTGTGTGTGTGTGTGTGTGTGTGTGTGTGTGTGTGTGTGTGTGTGTGTGTGTGTGTGTGTGTGTGTGTGTGTGTGTGTGTGTGTGTGTGTGTGTGTGTGTGTGTGTGTGTGTGTGTGTGTGTGTGTGTGTGTGTGTGTGTGTGTGTGTGTGTGTGTGTGTGTGTGTGTGTGTGTGTGTGTGTGTGTGTGTGTGTGTGTGTGTGTGTGTGTGTGTGTGTGTGTGTGTGTGTGTGTGTGTGTGTGTGTGTGTGTGTGTGTGTGTGTGTGTGTGTGTGTGTGTGTGTGTGTGTGTGTGTGTGTGTGTGTGTGTGTGTGTGTGTGTGTGTGTGTGTGTGTGTGTGTGTGTGTGTGTGTGTGTGTGTGTGTGTGTGTGTGTGTGTGTGTGTGTGTGTGTGTGTGTGTGTGTGTGTGTGTGTGTGTGTGTGTGTGTGTGTGTGTGTGTGTGTGTGTGTGTGTGTGTGTGTGTGTGTGTGTGTGTGTGTGTGTGTGTGTGTGTGTGTGTGTGTGTGTGTGTGTGTGTGTGTGTGTGTGTGTGTGTGTGTGTGTGTGTGTGTGTGTGTGTGTGTGTGTGTGTGTGTGTGTGTGTGTGTGTGTGTGTGTGTGTGTGTGTGTGTGTGTGTGTGTGTGTGTGTGTGTGTGTGTGTGTGTGTGTGTGTGTGTGTGTGTGTGTGTGTGTGTGTGTGTGTGTGTGTGTGTGTGTGTGTGTGTGTGTGTGTGTGTGTGTGTGTGTGTGTGTGTGTGTGTGTGTGTGTGTGTGTGTGTGTGTGTGTGTGTGTGTGTGTGTGTGTGTGTGTGTGTGTGTGTGTGTGTGTGTGTGTGTGTGTGTGTGTGTGTGTGTGTGTGTGTGTGTGTGTGTGTGTGTGTGTGTGTGTGTGTGTGTGTGTGTGTGTGTGTGTGTGTGTGTGTGTGTGTGTGTGTGTGTGTGTGTGTGTGTGTGTGTGTGTGTGTGTGTGTGTGTGTGTGTGTGTGTGTGTGTGTGTGTGTGTGTGTGTGTGTGTGTGTGTGTGTGTGTGTGTGTGTGTGTGTGTGTGTGTGTGTGTGTGTGTGTGTGTGTGTGTGTGTGTGTGTGTGTGTGTGTGTGTGTGTGTGTGTGTGTGTGTGTGTGTGTGTGTGTGTGTGTGTGTGTGTGTGTGTGTGTGTGTGTGTGTGTGTGTGTGTGTGTGTGTGTGTGTGTGTGTGTGTGTGTGTGTGTGTGTGTGTGTGTGTGTGTGTGTGTGTGTGTGTGTGTGTGTGTGTGTGTGTGTGTGTGTGTGTGTGTGTGTGTGTGTGTGTGTGTGTGTGTGTGTGTGTGTGTGTGTGTGTGTGTGTGTGTGTGTGTGTGTGTGTGTGTGTGTGTGTGTGTGTGTGTGTGTGTGTGTGTGTGTGTGTGTGTGTGTGTGTGTGTGTGTGTGTGTGTGTGTGTGTGTGTGTGTGTGTGTGTGTGTGTGTGTGTGTGTGTGTGTGTGTGTGTGTGTGTGTGTGTGTGTGTGTGTGTGTGTGTGTGTGTGTGTGTGTGTGTGTGTGTGTGTGTGTGTGTGTGTGTGTGTGTGTGTGTTACAAGAACACTTCTACATAAAACAAGTCGTTTAGTATATCAAACTAAATTCTACACAATGTGTCAAAAATGAAGGTAAATTAAATAAAGACTTGTGTAGGAAGTAGGACTGATCTGGTGAAATCTGTAGACGCTGATAAAGTAAGTTTTGTTGTCGAAGGGCTAATAGATATGGTTAAATGTTTTATTATGAGGACAAGTAAGTTATGTCAGTTGAAATAAATCTCTAATATATTGATTTCTTGAGCTAAGCTCCAAAACAGCTGTTAACAATTTTTCCTGTAACCTATCTAACGTGATAGATGTAAATTCCCGGATGTTCAATGGTACAAACGCCTAATCAAACCTTGTTTTCCTTGTTTTTTGTACACAGGTGGACACGAAAACATCCATATGGGGATCACATAATTAAAAATATATTTAAACTATAGTTTTTAATAGCCGTTTTAAATTTTGGACATATAAAAATTGCGATAATTTTTCAGTGCTGTATTAAGCGTTATAGTATAACATGTAAAAAGCATCCAGAAAAGCTTTTCACAAGTTTGTGATCTAGATTTTTTACAGAAAATATACAGCTATTATGTATCTAATCCTTCTATAGAAGTATTAATTCTAGTAAACTTTAAAATATTAAAATGTACGACTTCCAGCGAAATTATTTTAACCTAACCTAAACCCCCAGGTTGTTCGTCAAATATTGAACACAATGATTCACGAAGTAATACAATTGCATAAAACATATTTCAATGGCTGAATACATTAATTGAATATTCGAGGGTAGGTAAAAAAAATATACTAACAACATTTTTCTTTTAAATTCAATTTTCAGTCCATTCGGAGGATGGGTCCCACGCTTAGGCCGATTCATTCAATACAGTTTCCGACTAAACTGTAATTATAAGGTCCAAATGTTTTCACTAATGTCTCTTTACAAAAGCCATTTCCTTGTCCACTCCCTCTTCTTATAACTCTTCCTCGAGAACTTCGCAAGCCTCAGCGATAAATTCTTGACACAGGTCCTCACGAGACACAACAGATGATACGCACTCAGCAATTTTTCGTCACCAACTGCCGTGGCAATAGTTTCGCCGTGTGAACAAGTTCTCATTCAATTGGCCTGGCACCAGACGTTCATGCAACTGACTCTGTCAATTGTCTCCAGTATCTTTGTTGAAATCAAATATCATACAAAAGTAAACTGTTTTCCTATTTATTATCTAGTATAAGCGTACGGAATAGTTTTGTATCAACAAAACAGACAATTCGATCACTTTACGAACTTATAACTAAATATTACCTTGACGAATTGTTATAACTGTGTTAAACTGTTATAAATATGTAAGAGCGATGTAAAGCAACAATGTTATACATTCAGAGAGATCTCTAATAGCCTAGATAAAGTTTAACCTCGTTGGCCATGACATTTTACAAGTATGTAATGATTTTATATAGTTTTAGATTTTTTTAATTTGTCTTTATTGTAGTTTTAAGCCAGGATGAATACGGCCACGTTAGGAACATAATGAATGGGGAATAATCTCCCACCCGTAAGGATGCAGAGTCGCTTTCTTGAAGTTGACCTATCGGAGTGACAAAAAGGTCTATCCTTTTTAAGATGAATGGGTAAGAACGTACATGGAATTAAGCAGTAGAAAACAGAAAATAATAAACTTTTCGTTGTTAAACAAGACTATATTTGAACTAATCCCAGTTTACCTGTATCGCGTCTGACGTTCCTATGTGAGTAAATATTCATACTTTTGCATGGGCTGTCATCCGTATTGAAATTATAATTTCTGGCATTGTGCCTACTTTAGCGTCCTGTTCTCAAGCTGCCAGTAATTATAAGGCTTGATGCAGCACTTCTTGGGCCTCGCTTAAGATAATTGAACGATCTTGAAGCTTCCACAAATCGTACTAAGAATTAGCCAGACGCATGAGAGTTAGTTTTGCCTTCCTGTGCCTGTAAATATTTCTAAAAGTATATTGTGAATGGTATTTTCATATTAGAATTGAATGGGTTAAACTTCAGTAGTGAACATTGTTAAATTTCCTGTGCAGTATGCGCATGCGTACCATTACGCCCAAATATTAAAATAGGTAATTTCACAATCAATAGAAACATGGAACATATAAATCATTTATAACATGTGGCAAATCATGAATAATTTTTAAATAAAATGATAATGCGAAATTAGTAAAAATCTAAAATGTTACCATATTGTAAAGTTATGTCCGTCATACGTATAAGCTTTCTAAGAAAGGTCCAACTTGTAGAATAAAAAATAAATTGGCTTTATAATAAATATTATGATGGCTTTGAAAGGTTACATGTGCATATTAAATGTTTTATACATTTTTCATAATTAAAATAAATTATTGTGCCATGAAATCGATTGTTTTACATATTACATTACCCACATTTATATCTAAAATAACAAGATTCAACTTACGAGATATAAAAAAGACTTTAGATGCATAGTGGTGATTAATAACAATAATTGTGGATAGAATTGTCCAACTTACAAAGGTATATGGGGGGGGGGCGAAACTGGATCTTTGTTCCAAACTGCGGTCACACCTACCTATGTCTGGTGCATGGTTCGAGAAATTTATTTACCAAGAGGTCTGGATATAAAAATACTGACTGGAGGAGGGATTAAAATTAGAGGCAAAATTGTTCATTTGAGGCTTTTAGATGGCTTCAACTGACTGATACACTGATCCAATTTTGTATAATTTTATTAAATAACTATTTATTTTTTTATTTGAAAAGCAATTGGTGGGCCGCACAGAATAGCCTGGCGGACACAACCCTAATCTATAGCAACGGGGTTCGACCTGACTGGTTTGCGGCTCCCTCACTGCTGGCCAAGTCTCTTGCTATGTCTTGCGACAGGAGGTTGGTTTTATGTTGAGTGTTTAGGTTATACAAGAAGACACTGACGTCACTTGTTAATGGGGGTAGGTGTAGGCTATAATTATGTTAGGTTATGAATCTCTTTCGGATCTATCAAGTACGCTTGGCATATTAAAGTATAATTACCAAGAATTCTATTATTATTTTTAGCTAGCCGTCAAAGATATGTATATAGGCTGTATGATGTTACCGGTCTTGTGGACCTGGATGGGGCTTATCACTTGCAGTCGCTTATAGCGTTTTCCTTAATGATTCACCTATTTGTCACCCCACTAAATACCTTAATTAATTACCTAATTGTTCTACCTTAGTTATCATCTACAAATTTTTATCAAATATTTGAAAAGTGTGTAAAAATATAATAAATATAAAACCAAACCTAAGATAATTTGATGAAAAAAATCAAACAAACAATATAAGAGTAGACTGTTTGTGTGCGGCGAATCTAACAAGTATGCCGTGTTTGGTATTATTTATTGTTACTTACTTGTGAAATATTAGGTAAAAACTTTTATAATATATTATGGTAAGAAAGTTATTTAGTTAATGGCAATGCTAGTCGGAAACTGATTAACGAAATGCCCTGCCGTTGGGACTGCCAAGATGGCTAATCATTGTGGGGAAATTAATTAGGGCAAATAAAAACTCGATGGTCCAAAATTACAATACCTTAAATATATTTTATTGTAATTTTATTTACATTACGCTAAGATGGGCAAGTTAATAGCCTGAAGTAATGTGAATATCCGTTACATTTTGTTTTACAAAATAATAAAAAGATATTGTGGTTTTGATTTCTTGGTTTGTATAGTTAATTTTGAGTGTTTTTTAAATTTAAAAACCGGTTTACTGAATTTATTTTTAGTTTCAACTGCATTTGTACAGTGCACAGTACATAATGGCAATATTGCAATATAAATATTAAGAATAATCTTCAATATCACAAAAATAACGTATACTAAAGTTAGCTAAGATTAAACAGTAACAAACAGTTGGTTGGTGACCTACTGCTTCTCATCGTCATCAGAGGGTCCTATTACAAAAGTACAATCTAGAAACCTTAACCTATACTAAAGTTAGCTAAGATTAAACAGTAACAAACAGTTGGTTGGTGACCTACTGCTTCTCATCGTCATCAGAGGGTCCTATTACAAAAGTACAATCTAGAAACCTTATTTCAAAATATACTACTTAGCTTTCTAGATTGTAACTTTATATAGAGACCTCTAAAGATGGTGATGACATGATCATTGAAATGCACACAAGTATGTAATTCTATCTAATTTTTGTATGAGTGATTTTTCATTCATTTTTGTGATATTGGTGATTATTGGACACATTTAAAAAAAAAATTGTTATTGTTTCAAGGACTAGTTTAGAATGTAACTTTACAGAATGTGTGGAGGTGGAAGTAGCAATATTAAGAGACATCCAACGCATGCAAGGAATTTCCTCCAACTATTTTAATATAAAAATAGCTTGGTTAGTGATCGTCTTCACTGCCGACGTAATATCGTCGTTCAGAGTGGGATCCCACGGTTGTGTTCCTTAAATTGTTTTTCCAGAAAAATCTAATGTAATAGGAAAGGTGTTTATAACAAAAATGGACTTTATTGGCAAAACATGTGACTGTCATGGGACCTTCCGGTTACTTATTTTACTGTTTACAATATTTTTTGTAAGTGCGCTTCTACGTTATTAAACAGATGCATCTTCAAATAATTGTTAGTATCAATAGATTCGGTTGTGCGTGGTACAGTCAGTGACTTATCGGAACAGCCGGATATATATATATATATATATATATATATATATATATATATAATTAATAAATTTAAAATATTTCAAAAACAAGAATACTTTTAATACTCGTACATATATTATTCAAGGCTTTTCGCCAATAAAACATTAACAGCATTTTCAGGAAAAATAATTATGTAAGAAAATATTTTTACAAAAATTAAATCTTAAAAATTAAATGATTTAATTTTTGGAAAAATATTTTGTTATATAATTATTTTTCCTGAAGATGTTGGTACTGTTTTATCGGCGAAAAGCTTTGAATAATATATGTACGAGTATTAAAAGTATTCTTGTTTTTAAAATATTTTTAATGTATTAACTATATTACAAGAAAACATATCACCATATTTTATATAATATATATATATATATATATATATATATATATATATATATATATATATATATATATATTATATAAAATATTCCTCATATTTTGTTACGGTTGTTGAATTGCAACGAATTTTGAATTCCTGTAACACCGTTAAGGAACACCAAACACGAACCCGAATATTGGCGAATACTACCCGACTATATCCGATCGATTGGAAAGAAACCATCGTCTCTTAGACAGTTGCTTTCTACTTACATGTAGGCCTACGTATATAATCAATATAAGTACAATTAGTTTTATTCGGAATCTTTACTATGTTAATATTATTTTCTTAGAATATGAGTTGGGAATTTGTTTAGAAATAGGTAGTTGGGAAGGTTGTATTTCAAATGGACGAACCTATACAAGGCTTAATAGAAGTTGACGTCTTCAACGTAGCAACGAAGTATATTTTTCTGTCTAGAGGTGTTTGCTTCTGCAGGGAAATAAGTCTAGTTGTTAATGGACCTAAGTAACCAAAATACTTAGTGTTATTTTGCGTTGTAACTTTCTCACTGTATACTTTGCAATAATATTATTGTTAACCTAATTGTGCCTTTTCATTTTTCTTATCGTATTTACTGTAGTTTTTTTAGCGAAAAATTACATAATGAGTAAAGCCTCGAAATATAGGCTACCACGTTACTTGGTCTACCGATGCCAGGGCCCAATTTATGCCAGCGGAGGGCTATTTGTCAATGGTTGGCCTAACCTCGCTGCTATAAAGATTTGAGCAACACAACTCTTGTTTATCACTGTGTCTAGATTAGAGATAGGGACAGCTGCTTGGCCTTCCACCTCCACTAGTCGGCAAACTCCTCTTGTGCACATTTCACGTATATATGTCGTGTGTTATACATTACAAGAATTTAGTAAAGACATGGCTGTTACTTACTTTAATTCGTCCCATGCAGTAGCACCGTTTGTGTCTGCCTTCGTATTACTGAATCTCGAAAACACATATTCCATAAGGGTAACATCTTTCTACATTTTGATATCATATCATCGATAATATGGTTTAGTTTCGAATAAATAAAAGTAAAAGTAAAGGTAATCGTAACAATTAATTATAATAATAGGAATAAATAAAATTTTAATACTAATAATAGTAACAGCAACAACAATAATAATAATGATAATAGTAAAGGTAATCGTAACAATTAATTATAATAATAGGAATAAATAAAATTTTAATACTAATAATAGTAACAGCAACAACAATAATAATAATGATAATAGTAAAGGTAATCGTAACAATTAATTATAATAATAGGAATAAATAAAATTTTAATACTAATAATAGTAACAGCAACAACAATAATAATAATGATAATAGTAAAGGTAATCGTAACAATTAATTATAATAATAGGAATAAATAAAATTTTAATACTAATAATAGTAACAGCAACAACAATAATAATAATGATAATAGTAAAGGTAATCGTAACAATTAATTATAATAATAGGAATAAATAAAATTTTAATACTAATAATAGTAACAGCAACAACAATAATAATAATGATAATAGTAAAGGTAATCGTAACAATTAATTATAATAATAGGAATAAATAAAATTTTAATACTAATAATAGTAACAGCAACAACAATAATAATAATGATAATAGTAAAGGTAATCGTAACAATTAATTATAATAATAGGAATAAATAAAATTTTAATACTAATAATAGTAACAGCAACAACAATAATAATAATGATAATAGTAAAGGTAATCGTAACAATTAATTATAATAATAGGAATAAATAAAATTTTAATACTAATAATAGTAACAGCAACAACAATAATAATAATAATGATAATAATAAAATTAGCTATAGTAACAACAATAGTTATAAGAGAAATAATTAAAATAATTATGAAATTTGTTAACATCAAAATGTTAAACAGAATAATAATTCTGAGAAAATACATATTTGCCCAAAAAATTACGTGAACGGGTAAAGCCACTGATTTTTCCATTCATTAAAACTAGCTTCACTATAAAAAAATATATTTTCCCTTAGTACTCATATTTTAATACAAGAGCTAATAATCGTTGTATGTTACAGCTCAGAGTTATATGCCATAAACCTATATTATAAGTACTAGGCTCCTTATTCCAGTTCGACGTAAAGTGCTGTAGACCTATACTGTAGACGTAAAGATATTACAAGATAGGTTTATAAACAAGTTGGAATAAATATCAACATTTCTTTGAGCCTAATACATTATGCTCATCAATGTACTAATTTTAATGATCCAATGGGTGTATACAATCTGTTTGCATTATTTCTGAAATCACAGATCAAAGCGTATATTTCCGTGAACTGCTTGAGTCTAAAAACGTTCGCCCGTAAATAGCGCATTACTACGTGACCATAAACCGCCCGCTACTTGGTGCCAATAAACTAACCTCAAATTAACAAAATTAGAGAAAGCAGTGCGTAACCTTTCTTTACGCTCCCTTCTCTGTTTATACTGTGTATTTCGAGAGACGTTTAAGGTAAACACAAGTGCTGAAGATGATAGAGGTTGTGTCGCACGTATGCACACCTTTAGTTATGTTTATAGCCGCTAGTTTCTCTGTCATATATTATCTCGTGTTTAATAGTTGAAGACGAGTTAATGTTTTTGTTAGATGTTGCCACTATCTGGAGAGGTATAACAACAATCCCTTGAAATGTCAGTGTTATATTGCAAGTAAGGTTCGTTGGTTTTTATGAGTGAGGTTAGGTCGGAGTATAGTACATTGGAGTTTAGTAGTAATGGTTGACCAACTCACGGTAGATGGGCCAGCTAGGAAATTGAGTGTGACTTAATTAGCTTTGTTTTCTAAACCTTTACATAAGGTAGGATCGATAATATTGTCGGCGGTGTAATGACCGATCGGTAAATACAATGTAAACGTATTCACGGATTTCCATCAGCTGATCGAATTGTTCCGAACATTACACATAGCGGTGCTAACATCTGTTTCTGTCCTATATAAAAAGGTTATTTCCAGAATATGTGTAAATGCTATTCAAATAAGTTTCTTTTTAAAATTAAAGATTCTCTTGCATTCAGAAATATCTTAATTTGATTAAATTGTGTGATTCTTACAACGTTTAGGTTACTCCTGCCTTTAGTAGTAGGGTCTAAACAGTTATATGGCGATAGATTGGCAGGGTCTAAACAGTTATATGGCGATAGATTGGCAGGGTCTAAACAGTTATATGGCGATAGATTGGCAGGGTCTAAACAGTTATATGGCGATAGATTGGCAGGGTCTAAACAGTTATATGGCGATAGATTGGCAGGGTCTAAACAGTTATATGGCGATAGATTGGCAGGGTCTAAACAGTTATATGGCGATAGATTGGCAGGGTCTAAACAGTTATATGGCGATAGATTGGCAATGCTATTGAAACAGCTGTCGAAATTTTAAAGTAAATTCCGATGGGACACACATTTCGGAACGTGCACAATTTATTGTACGGTTTTGTATTGTACAATTTATTGTTTTCTATGTAACTTTCCTTGCTGGTTTAAAATATGGAATCAGAATGTTTCCATCACGGATAGCTCTAGCACATTGTTACCTTCTAGTTATTATCCCAATCAGAATGTTCCATCGCGGATAGTTCTAGCACATTGTTACCTTCTAGTTATTATCCCAATCAGAATGTTCCATCGCGGATAGTTCTAGTACATTGTTACCTTTTGTTATTATCCCAATCAGAATGTTCCATCGCGGATAGTTCTAGCACATTGTTACCTTCTAGTTATTATCCCAATCAGAATGTTCCATCGCGGATAGTTCTAGCACATTGTTACCTTCTGGTTATTATCCCAATCAGAATGTTCCATTGCGGATAGTTCTAGCACATTGTTACCTTCTAGTTACTATCCCAATTGGAATCTTCCATCGCAATTAAAATATCAATAATTAAATAAAAAACATACCTTGCAATCACTTCAACTTACTTGCTTGTTTAGCATTTATTCTGCAAGCCCATAGCGACCCTCGAGAGTGGACGAAACTTGCTCACAGTAACCCAAGATTATATATTTAGTGTATTCAGAAAAAAGCCTATATTCATTGGGTCACGTGGCGTCCTTTTGACTAGCTTTGTTATGAAACATCTTCAAAACACAAACATATCTTTTAAACAAAGCTGATTTTACATTCACAAATATTTATGCAACATGCTGAATTGTGACCAAAAATTGTTACAACGTAAACATTTCTTTCGAAACTAAACTGTGATAAAAAAAGAAAAGCTAATTACAAATTTGAAATCAGCGGGAAAATGCTATGTGTTATACCACAATATTTCATTTATTCACCAGATATTTCATTCCAAGAGGTATAATAACCTCTTCGTCAGCAAAATGAAACGTAGAACGTAGGACGTTTCTATTGGTATTATAGCAGTCATTCCGTCTACAAACTGTAACCTAATTAGATTTCCATTTAATCGAGATTCACGAATAAGTAGGCCTACATTTGAAACGGACAGTATTGTAATAGCTAATTTTGTAACTATTGTCGAATATGTGTTGTTTTTTAAATTTTTGTTTAAAATGTAATTATTTGGTAACAGAAACTATTTCTTATCGACTTAATTTTAGAAAACAAAATTGCTACTGGGTTGTTAGGGTTATCTCTCTATTGCCGGATGTAGTTAATGGAATCTTCCTTGGGCTTCACGTTTACGACTTCATGTTGGAAGCTTCTACAATTAAATCCAGTGGCAACCTTCATTGCATTACAAATGTTTATAATATTGTATTGTTTAGTAACTTATAATAATAATAATTGTGTTTAAATGAATGCGGTTGAGTCAGGTAACGTTATCGCCATCAGGCCTCATTCCTCCTGCACTCTATTACAAAATAGCACCGTCACAGTATATTTATGAAAGCAGGTGATATACGCTTTCATTAACGCACAACAGCTTCTTCAACGTGTAGGCCTTCTAGCAATAAAATCGAAGAAAGCTGGAATGTGCGCAGTAGACTAACGCGTTTATTTACGCAGGCAACGTTATCGCCATGAGGCCTCATTCCTCCTGCACTCTATTACAAAATAGCGCCGTCACAGTATATTTATGAAAGCAGGTGATATACGCTTTCATTAACGCACAACAGCTTCTTCAACGTGTAGGCCTTCTAGCAATAAAATCGAAGAAAGCTGGAATGTGCGCAGTAGACTAACGCGTTTATTTACGCAGGCAACGTTATCGCCATCAGGCCTCATTCCTCCTGCACTCTATTACAAAATAGCACCGTCACAGTATATTTATGAAAGCAGGTGATATACGCTTTCATTAACGCACAACAGCTTCTTCAACGTGTAGGCCTTCTAGCAATAAAATCGAAGAAAGCTGGAATGTGCGCAGTAGACTAACGCGTTTATTTACGCAGGCAACGTTATCGCCATCGGGCCTCATTCCTCCTGCACTCTATTACAAAATAGCACCGTCACAGTATATTTATGAAAGCAGGTGATATACGCTTTCATTAACGCACAACAGCTTCTTCAACGTGTAGGCCTTCTAGCAATAAAATCGAAGAAAGCTGGAATGTGCGCAGTAGACTAACGCGTTTATTTACGCAGGCAACGTTATCGCCATCGGGCCTCATTCCTCCTGCACTCTATTACAAAATAGCACCGTCACAGTATATTTATGAAAGCAAGTGATATACGCTTTCATTAACGCACAACAGCTTCTTCAACGTGTAGGCCTTCTAGCAATAAAATCGAAGAAAGCTGGAATGTGCGCAGTAGACTAACGCGTTTATTTACGCAGGCAACGTTATCGCCATCAGGCCTCATTCCTCCTGCACTCTATTACAAAATAGCGCCGTCACAGTATATTTATGAAAGCAAGTGATATACGCTTTCATTAACGCACAACAGCTTCTTCAACGTGTAGGCCTTCTAGCAATAAAATCGAAGAAAGCTGGAATGTGCGCAGTAGACTAACGCGTTTATTTACGCAGGCAACGTTATCGCCATCAGGCATCATTCCTCCTGCACTCTATTACAAAATAGCGCCGTCACAGTATATTTATGAAAGCAAGTGATATACGCTTTCATTAACGCACAACAGCTTCTTCAACGTGTAGGCCTTCTAGCAATAAAATCGAAGAAAGCTGGAATGTGCGCAGTAGACTAACGCGTTTATTTACGCAGGCAACGTTATCGCCATCAGGCCTCATTCCTCCTGCACTCTATTACAAAATAGCACCGTCACAGTATATTTATGAAAGCAAGTGATATACGCTTTCATTAACGCACAACAGCTTCTTCAACGTGTAGGCCTTCTAGCAATAAAATCGAAGAAAGCTGGAATGTGCGCAGTAGACTAACGCGTTTATTTACGCAGGCAACGTTATCGCCATCAGGCCTCATTCCTCCTGCACTCTATTACAAAATAGCGCCGTCACAGTATATTTAGGAAAGCAGGTGATATACGCTTTCATTAACGCACAACAGCTTCTTCAACGTGTAGGCCTTCTAGCAATAAAATCGAAGAAAGCTGGAATGTGCGCAGTAGACTAACGCGTTTATTTACGCAGGCAACGTTATCGCCATCAGGCCTCATTCCTCCTGCACTCTATTACAAAATAGCACCGTCACAGTATATTTATGAAAGCAAGTGATATACGCTTTCATTAACGCACAACAGCTTCTTCAACGTGTAGGCCTTCTAGCAATAAAATCGAAGAAAGCTGGAATGTGCGCAGTAGACTAACGCGTTTATTTACGCAGGCAACGTTATCGCCATCAGGCCTCATTCCTCCTGCACTCTATTACAAAATAGCACCGTCACAGTATATTTATGAAAGCAAGTGATATACGCTTTCATTAACGCACAACAGCTTCTTCAACGTGTAGGCCTTCTAGCAATAAAATCGAAGAAAGCTGGAATGTGCGCAGTAGACTAACGCGTTTATTTACGCAGGCAACGTTATCGCCATCAGGCCTCATTCCTCCTGCACTCTATTACAAAATTGCACCGTCACAGTATATTTATGAAAGCAAGTGATATACGCTTTCATTAACGCACAACAGCTTCTTCAACGTGTAGGCCTTCTAGCAATAAAATCGAAGAAAGCTGGAATGTGCGCAGTAGACTAACGCGTTTATTTACGCAGGCAACGTTATCGCCATCAGGCCTCATTCCTCCTGCACTCTATTACAAAATAGCACCGTCACAGTATATTTATGAAAGCAAGTGATATACGCTTTCATTAACGCACAACAGCTTCAACGTGTAGGCCTTCTAGCAATAAAATCGAAGAAAGCTGGAATGTGCGCAGTAGACTAACGCGTTTATTTACGCAGGCAACGTTATCGCCATCAGGCCTCATTCCTCCTGCACTCTATTACAAAATAGCACCGTCACAGTATATTTATGAAAGCAAGTGATATACGCTTTCATTAACGCACAACAGCTTCTTCAACGTGTAGGCCTTCTAGCAATAAAATCGAAGAAAGCTGGAATGTGCGCAGTAGACTAACGCGTTTATTTACGCAGGCAACGTTATCGCCATCAGGCCTCATTCCTCCTGCACTCTATTACAAAATAGCGCCGTCACAGTATATTTAGGAAAGCAGGTGATATACGCTTTCATTAACGCACAACAGCTTCTTCAACGTGTAGGCCTTCTAGCAATAAAATCGAAGAAAGCTGGAATGTGCGCAGTAGACTAACGCGTTTATTTACGCAGGCAACGTTATCGCCATCAGGCCTCATTCCTCCTGCACTCTATTACAAAATAGCACCGTCACAGTATATTTATGAAAGCAAGTGATATACGCTTTCATTAACGCACAACAGCTTCCTCAACGTGTAGGCCTTCTAGCAATAAAATCGAAGAAAGCTGGAATGTGCGCAGTAGACTAACGCGTTTATTTACGCAGGCAACGTTATCGCCATCAGGCCTCATTCCTCCTGCACTCTATTACAAAATAGCACCGTCACAGTATATTTATGAAAGCAAGTGATATACGCTTTCATTAACGCACAACAGCTTCTTCAACGTGTAGGCCTTCTAGCAATAAAATCGAAGAAAGCTGGAATGTGCGCAGTAGACTAACACGTTTATTTACGCAGGCAACGTTATCGCCATCAGGCCTCATTCCTCCTGCACTCTATTACAAAATAGCACCGTCACAGTATATTTATGAAAGCAAGTGATATACGCTTTCATTAACGCACAACAGCTTCTTCAACGTGTAGGCCTTCTAGCAATAAAATCGAAGAAAGCTGGAATGTGCGCAGTAGACTAACGCGTTTATTTACGCAGGCAACGTTATCGCCATCAGGCCTCATTCCTCCTGCACTCTATTACAAAATAGCACCGTCACAGTATATTTATGAAAGCAAGTGATATACGCTTTCATTAACGCACAACAGCTTCTTCAACGTGTAGGCCTTCTAGCAATAAAATCGAAGAAAGCTGGAATGTGCGCAGTAGACTAACGCGTATATTTACGCAGGCAACGTTATCGCCATCAGGCCTCATTCCTCCTGCACTCTATTACAAAATAGCACCGTCACAGTATATTTATGAAAGCAAGTGATATACGCTTTCATTAACGCACAACAGCTTCTTCAACGTGTAGGCCTTCTAGCAATAAAATCGAAGAAAGCTGGGATGTGCGCAGTAGACTAACGCGTTTATTTACGCAGGCAACGTTATCGCCATCAGGCCTCATTCCTCCTGCACTCTATTACAAAATAGCGCCGTCACAGTATATTTATGAAAGCAAGTGATATACGCTTTCATTAACGCACAACAGCTTCTTCAACGTGTAGGCCTTCTAGCAATAAAATCGAAGAAAGCTGGAATGTGCGCAGTAGACTAACGCGTTTTTTTACGCAGGCAACGTTATCGCCATCAGGCCTCATTCCTCCTGCACTCTATTACAAAATAGCACCGTCACAGTATATTTATGAAAGCAGGTGATATACGCTTTCATTAACGCACAACAGCTTCTTCAACGTGTAGGCCTTCTAGCAATAAAATCGAAGAAAGCTGGAATGTGCGCAGTAGACTAACGCGTTTATTTACGCAGGCAACGTTATCGCCATCAGGCCTCATTCCTCCTGCACTCTATTACAAAATAGCACCGTCACAGTATATTTATGAAAGCAAGTGATATACGCTTTCATTAACGCACAACAGCTTCTTCAACGTGTAGGCCTTCTAGCAATAAAATCGAAGAAAGCTGGAATGTGCGCAGTAGACTAACGCGTTTATTTACGCAGGCAACGTTATCGCCATCAGGCCTCATTCCTCCTGCACTCTATTACAAAATAGCACCGTCACAGTATATTTATGAAAGCAAGTGATATACGCTTTCATTAACGCACAACAGCTTCTTCAACGTGTAGGCCTTCTAGCAATAAAATCGAAGAAAGCTGGAATGTGCGCAGTAGACTAACGCGTTTATTTACGCAGGCAACGTTATCGCCATCAGGCCTCATTCCTCCTGCACTCTATTACAAAATAGCACCGTCACAGTATATTTATGAAAGCAAGTGATATACGCTTTCATTAACGCACAACAGCTTCTTCAACGTGTAGGCCTTCTAGCAATAAAATCGAAGAAAGCTGGAATGTGCGCAGTAGACTAACGCGTTTATTTACGCAGGCAACGTTATCGCCATCAGGCCTCATTCCTCCTGCACTCTATTACAAAATAGCACCGTCACAGTATATTTATGAAAGCAAGTGATATACGCTTTCATTAACGCACAACAGCTTCTTCAACGTGTAGGCCTTCTAGCAATAAAATCGAAGAAAGCTGGAATGTGCGCAGTAGACTAACGCGTTTATTTACGCAGGCAACGTTATCGCCATCAGGCCTCATTCCTCCTGCACTCTATTACAAAATAGCACCGTCACAGTATATTTATGAAAGCAAGTGATATACGCTTTCATTAACGCACAACAGCTTCTTCAACGTGTAGGCCTTCTAGCAATAAAATCGAAGAAAGCTGGAATGTGCGCAGTAGACTAACGCGTTTATTTACGCAGGCAACGTTATCGCCATCAGGCCTCATTCCTCCTGCACTCTATTACAAAATAGCACCGTCACAGTATATTTATGAAAGCAGGTGATATACGCTTTCATTAACGCACAACAGCTTCTTCAACGTGTAGGCCTTCTAGCAATAAAATCGAAGAAAGCTGGAATGTGCGCAGTAGACTAACGCGTTTATTTACGCAGGCAACGTTATCGCCATCAGGCCTCATTCCTCCTGCACTCTATTACAAAATAGCACCGTCACAGTATATTTATGAAAGCTAGTGATATACGCTTTCATTAACTCACAACAGCTTCTTCAACGTGTAGGCCTTCTAGCAATAAAATCGAAGAAAGCTGGAATGTGCGCAGTAGACTAACGCGTTTATTTACGCAGGCAACGTTATCGCCATCAGGCCTCATTCCTCCTGCACTCTATTACAAAATAGCACCGTCACAGTGTATTTATGAAAGCAAGTGATATACGCTTTCATTAACGCACAACAGCTTCTTCAACGTGTAGGCCTTCTAGCAATAAAATCGAAGAAAGCTGGAATGTGCGCAGTAGACTAACGCGTTTATTTACGCAGGCAACGTTATCGCCATCAGGCCTCATTCCTCCTGCACTCTATTACAAAATAGCACCGTCACAGTATATTTATGAAAGCAAGTGATATACGCTTTCATTAACGCACAACAGCTTCTTCAACGTGTAGGCCTTCTAGCAATAAAATCGAAGAAAGCTGGAATGTGCGCAGTAGACTAACGCGTTTATTTACGCAGGCAGCGTTATCGCCATCAGGCCTCATTCCTCCTGCACTCTATTACAAAATAGCGCCGTCACAGTATATTTATGAAAGCAGGTGATATACGCTTTCATTAACGCACAACAGCTTCTTCAACGTGTAGGCCTTCTAGCAATAAAATCGAAGAAAGCTGGAATGTGCGCAGTAGACTAACGCGTTTATTTACGCAGGCAACGTTATCGCCATCAGGCCTCATTCCTCCTGCACTCTATTACAAAATAGCGCCGTCACAGTATATTTATGAAAGCAGGTGATATACGCTTTCATTAACGCACAACAGCTTCTTCAACGTGTAGGCCTTCTAGCAATAAAATCGAAGAAAGCTGGAATGTGCGCAGTAGACTAACGCGTTTATTTACGCAGGCAACGTTATCGCCATCAGGCCTCATTCCTCCTGCACTCTATTACAAAATAGCGCCGTCACAGTATATTTATGAAAGCAGGTGATATACGCTTTCATTAACGCACAACAGCTTCTTCAACGTGTAGGCCTTCTAGCAATAAAATCGAAGAAAGCTGGAATGTGCGCAGTAGACTAACGCGTTTATTTACGCAGGCAACGTTATCGCCATCAGGCCTCATTCCTCCTGCACTCTATTACAAAATAGCGCCGTCACAGTATATTTATGAAAGCAGGTGATATACGCTTTCATTAACGCACAACAGCTTCTTCAACGTGTAGGCCTTCTAGCAATAAAATCGAAGAAAGCTGGAATGTGCGCAGTAGACTAACGCG
The DNA here is from genome assembly GCA_036971475.1 of Prosapia bicincta. Taxonomy (NCBI): domain Eukaryota; kingdom Metazoa; phylum Arthropoda; class Insecta; order Hemiptera; family Cercopidae; genus Prosapia; species Prosapia bicincta. Next base: position 70,844,406 of record JBAIZL010000004.1, read on the forward strand.
TTTATTTACGCAGGCAACGTTATCGCCATCAGGCCTCATTCCTCCTGCACTCTATTACAAAATAGCGCCGTCACAGTATATTTAGGAAAGCAGGTGATATACGCTTTCATTAACGCACAACAGCTTCTTCAACGTGTAGGCCTTCTAGCAATAAAATCGAAGAAAGCTGGAATGTGCGCAGTAGACTAACGCGTTTATTTACGCAGGCAACGTTATCGCCATCAGGCCTCATTCCTCCTGCACTCTATTACAAAATAGCACCGTCACAGTATATTTATGAAAGCTAGTGATATACGCTTTCATTAACTCACAACAGCTTCTTCAACGTGTAGGCCTTCTAGCAATAAAATCGAAGAAAGCTGGAATGTGCGCAGTAGACTAACGCGTTTATTTACGCAGGCAACGTTATCGCCATCAGGCCTCATTCCTCCTGCACTCTATTACAAAATAGCACCGTCACAGTGTATTTATGAAAGCAAGTGATATACGCTTTCATTAACGCACAACAGCTTCTTCAACGTGTAGGCCTTCTAGCAATAAAATCGAAGAAAGCTGGAATGTGCGCAGTAGACTAACGCGTTTATTTACGCAGGCAACGTTATCGCCATCAGGCCTCATTCCTCCTGCACTCTATTACAAAATAGCACCGTCACAGTATATTTATGAAAGCAAGTGATATACGCTTTCATTAACGCACAACAGCTTCTTCAACGTGTAGGCCTTCTAGCAATAAAATCGAAGAAAGCTGGAATGTGCGCAGTAGACTAACGCGTTTATTTACGCAGGCAACGTTATCGCCATCAGGCCTCATTCCTCCTGCACTCTATTACAAAATAGCGCCGTCACAGTATATTTATGAAAGCAGGTGATATACGCTTTCATTAACGCACAACAGCTTCTTCAACGTGTAGGCCTTCTAGCAATAAAATCGAAGAAAGCTGGAATGTGCGCAGTAGACTAACGCGTTTATTTACGCAGGCAACGTTATCGCCATCAGGCCTCATTCCTCCTGCACTCTATTACAAAATAGCGCCGTCACAGTATATTTATGAAAGCAGGTGATATACGCTTTCATTAACGCACAACAGCTTCTTCAACGTGTAGGCCTTCTAGCAATAAAATCGAAGAAAGCTGGAATGTGCGCAGTAGACTAACGCGTTTATTTACGCAGGCAACGTTATCGCCATCAGGCCTCATTCCTCCTGCACTCTATTACAAAAGAACGCCGTCACAGTATATTTATGAAAGCAGGTGATATACGCTTACATTAACGCACAACAGCTTCTTCAACGTGTAGGCCTTCTAGCAATAAAATCGAAGAAAGCTGGAATGTGCGCAGTAGACTAACGCGTTTATTTACGCAGGCAACGTTATCGCCATCAGGCCTCATTCCTCCTGCACTCTATTACAAAATAGCGCCGTCACAGTATATTTATGAAAGCAGGTGATATACGCTTTCATTAACGCACAACAGCTTCTTCAACGTGTAGGCCTTCTAGCAATAAAATCGAAGAAAGCTGGAATGTGCGCAGTAGACTAACGCGTTTATTTACGCAGGCAACGTTATCGCCATCAGGCCTCATTCCTCCTGCACTCTATTACAAAATAGCGCCGTCACAGTATATTTAGGAAAGCAGGTGATATACGCTTTCATTAACGCACAACAGCTTCTTCAACGTGTAGGCCTTCTAGCAATAAAATCGAAGAAAGCTGGAATGTGCGCAGTAGACTAACGCGTTTATTTACGCAGGCAACGTTATCGCCATCAGGCCTCATTCCTCCTGCACTCTATTACAAAATAGCACCGTCACAGTATATTTATGAAAGCAGGTGATATACGCTTTCATTAACGCACAACAGCTTCTTCAACGTGTAGGCCTTCTAGCAATAAAATCGAAGAAAGCTGGAATGTGCGCAGTAGACTAACGCGTTTATTTACGCAGGCAACGTTATCGCCATCAGGCCTCATTCCTCCTGCACTCTATTACAAAATAGCACCGTCACAGTGTATTTATGAAAGCAAGTGATATACGCTTTCATTAACGCACAACAGCTTCTTCAACGTGTAGGCCTTCTAGCAATAAAATCGAAGAAAGCTGGAATGTGCGCAGTAGACTAACGCGTTTATTTACGCAGGCAACGTTATCGCCATCAGGCCTCATTCCTCCTGCACTCTATTACAAAATAGCACCGTCACAGTATATTTATGAAAGCAAGTGATATACGCTTTCATTAACGCACAACAGCTTCTTCAACGTGTAGGCCTTCTAGCAATAAAATCGAAGAAAGCTGGAATGTGCGCAGTAGACTAACGCGTTTATTTACGCAGGCAACGTTATCGCCATCAGGAATCATTCCTCCTGCACTCTATTACAAAATAGCGCCGTCACAGTATATTTATGAAAGCAGGTGATATACGCTTTCATTAACGCACAACAGCTTCTTCAACGTGTAGGCCTTCTAGCAATAAAATCGAAGAAAGCTGGAATGTGCGCAGTAGACTAACGCGTTTATTTACGCAGGCAACGTTATCGCCATCAGGCCTCATTCCTCCTACACTCTATTACAAAATAGCGCCGTCACAGTATATTTATGAAAGCAGGTGATATACGCTTTCATTAACGCACAACAGCTTCTTCAACGTGTAGGCCTTCTAGCAATAAAATCGAAGAAAGCTGGAATGTGCGCAGTAGACTAACGCGTTTATTTACGCAGGCAACGTTATCGCCATCAGGCCTCATTCCTCCTGCACTCTATTACAAAATAGCGCCGTCACAGTATATTTATGAAAGCAGGTGATATACGCTTTCATTAACGCACAACAGCTTCTTCAACGTGTAGGCCTTCTAGCAATAAAATCGAAGAAAGCTGGAATGTGCGCAGTAGACTAACGCGTTTATTTACGCAGGCAACGTTATCGCCATCAGGCCTCATTCCTCCTGCACTCTATTACAAAATAGCGCCGTCACAGTATATTTATGAAAGCAGGTGATATACGCTTTCATTAACGCACAACAGCTTCTTCAACGTGTAGGCCTTCTAGCAATAAAATCGAAGAAAGCTGGAATGTGCGCAGTAGACTAACGCGTTTATTTACGCAGGCAACGTTATCGCCATCAGGCCTCATTCCTCCTGCACTCTATTACAAAATAGCGCCGTCACAGTATATTTAGGAAAGCAGGTGATATACGCTTTCATTAACGCACAACAGCTTCTTCAACGTGTAGGCCTTCTAGCAATAAAATCGAAGAAAGCTGGAATGTGCGCAGTAGACTAACGCGTTTATTTACGCAGGCAACGTTATCGCCATCAGGCCTCATTCCTCCTGCACTCTATTACAAAATAGCGCCGTCACAGTATATTTATGAAAGCAGGTGATATACGCTTTCATTAACGCACAACAGCTTCTTCAACGTGTAGGCCTTCTAGCAATAAAATCGAAGAAAGCTGGAATGTGCGCAGTAGACTAACGCGTTTATTTACGCAGGCAACGTTATCGCCATCAGGCCTCATTCCTCCTGCACTCTATTACAAAATAGCACCGTCACAGTATATTTATGAAAGCTAGTGATATACGCTTTCATTAACTCACAACAGCTTCTTCAACGTGTAGGCCTTCTAGCAATAAAATCGAAGAAAGCTGGAATGTGCGCAGTAGACTAACGCGTTTATTTACGCAGGCAACGTTATCGCCATCAGGCCTCATTCCTCCTGCACTCTATTACAAAATAGCACCGTCACAGTGTATTTATGAAAGCAAGTGATATACGCTTTCATTAACGCACAACAGCTTCTTCAACGTGTAGGCCTTCTAGCAATAAAATCGAAGAAAGCTGGAATGTGCGCAGTAGACTAACGCGTTTATTTACGCAGGCAACGTTATCGCCATCAGGCCTCATTCCTCCTGCACTCTATTACAAAATAGCACCGTCACAGTATATTTATGAAAGCAAGTGATATACGCTTTCATTAACGCACAACAGCTTCTTCAACGTGTAGGCCTTCTAGCAATAAAATCGAAGAAAGCTGGAATGTGCGCAGTAGACTAACGCGTTTATTTACGCAGGCAACGTTATCGCCATCAGGCCTCATTCCTCCTGCACTCTATTACAAAATAGCGCCGTCACAGTATATTTATGAAAGCAGGTGATATACGCTTTCATTAACGCACAACAGCTTCTTCAACGTGTAGGCCTTCTAGCAATAAAATCGAAGAAAGCTGGAATGTGCGCAGTAGACTAACGCGTTTATTTACGCAGGCAACGTTATCGCCATCAGGCCTCATTCCTCCTGCACTCTATTACAAAATAGCGCCGTCACAGTATATTTATGAAAGCAGGTGATATACGCTTTCATTAACGCACAACAGCTTCTTCAACGTGTAGGCCTTCTAGCAATAAAATCGAAGAAAGCTGGAATGTGCGCAGTAGACTAACGCGTTTATTTACGCAGGCAACGTTATCGCCATCAGGCCTCATTCCTCCTGCACTCTATTACAAAATAGCGCCGTCACAGTATATTTAGGAAAGCAGGTGATATACGCTTTCATTAACGCACAACAGCTTCTTCAACGTGTAGGCCTTCTAGCAATAAAATCGAAGAAAGCTGGAATGTGCGCAGTAGACTAACGCGTTTATTTACGCAGGCAACGTTATCGCCATCAGGCCTCATTCCTCCTGCACTCTATTACAAAATAGCGCCGTCACAGTATATTTATGAAAGCAGGTGATATACGCTTTCATTAACGCACAACAGCTTCTTCAACGTGTAGGCCTTCTAGCAATAAAATCGAAGAAAGCTGGAATGTGCGCAGTAGACTAACGCGTTTATTTACGCAGGCAACGTTATCGCCATCAGGCCTCATTCCTCCTGCACTCTATTACAAAATAGCACCGTCACAGTATATTTATGAAAGCTAGTGATATACGCTTTCATTAACTCACAACAGCTTCTTCAACGTGTAGGCCTTCTAGCAATAAAATCGAAGAAAGCTGGAATGTGCGCAGTAGACTAACGCGTTTATTTACGCAGGCAACGTTATCGCCATCAGGCCTCATTCCTCCTGCACTCTATTACAAAATAGCACCGTCACAGTGTATTTATGAAAGCAAGTGATATACGCTTTCATTAACGCACAACAGCTTCTTCAACGTGTAGGCCTTCTAGCAATAAAATCGAAGAAAGCTGGAATGTGCGCAGTAGACTAACGCGTTTATTTACGCAGGCAACGTTATCGCCATCAGGCCTCATTCCTCCTGCACTCTATTACAAAATAGCACCGTCACAGTATATTTATGAAAGCAAGTGATATACGCTTTCATTAACGCACAACAGCTTCTTCAACGTGTAGGCCTTCTAGCAATAAAATCGAAGAAAGCTGGAATGTGCGCAGTAGACTAACGCGTTTATTTACGCAGGCAACGTTATCGCCATCAGGCCTCATTCCTCCTGCACTCTATTACAAAATAGCGCCGTCACAGTATATTTATGAAAGCAGGTGATATACGCTTTCATTAACGCACAACAGCTTCTTCAACGTGTAGGCCTTCTAGCAATAAAATCGAAGAAAGCTGGAATGTGCGCAGTAGACTAACGCGTTTATTTACGCAGGCAACGTTATCGCCATCAGGCCTCATTCCTCCTGCACTCTATTACAAAATAGCGCCGTCACAGTATATTTATGAAAGCAGGTGATATACGCTTTCATTAACGCACAACAGCTTCTTCAACGTGTAGGCCTTCTAGCAATAAAATCGAAGAAAGCTGGAATGTGCGCAGTAGACTAACGCGTTTATTTACGCAGGCAACGTTATCGCCATCAGGCCTCATTCCTCCTGCACTCTATTACAAAATAGCACCGTCACAGTATATTTATGAAAGCAAGTGATATACGCTTTCATTAACGCACAACAGCTTCTTCAACGTGTAGGCCTTCTAGCAATAAAATCGAAGAAAGCTGGAATGTGCGCAGTAGACTAACGCGTTTATTTACGCAGGCAACGTTATCGCCATCAGGCCTCATTCCTCCTGCACTCTATTACAAAATAGCGCCGTCACAGTATATTTATGAAAGCAAGTGATATACGCTTTCATTAACGCACAACAGCTTCTTCAACGTGTAGGCCTTCTAGCAATAAAATCGAAGAAAGCTGGAATGTGCGCAGTAGACTAACGCGTTTATTTACGCAGGCAACGTTATCGCCATCAGGCCTCATTCCTCCTGCACTCTATTACAAAATAGCACCGTCACAGTATATTTATGAAAGCAAGTGATATACGCTTTCATTAACGCACAACAGCTTCTTCAACGTGTAGGCCTTCTAGCAATAAAATCGAAGAAAGCTGGAATGTGCGCAGTAGACTAACGCGTTTATTTACGCAGGCAACGTTATCGCCATCAGGCCTCATTCCTCCTGCACTCTATTACAAAATAGCACCGTCACAGTATATTTAGGAAAGCAGGTGATATACGCTTTCATTAACGCACAACAGCTTCTTCAACGTGTAGGCCTTCTAGCAATAAAATCGAAGAAAGCTGGAATGTGCGCAGTAGACTAACGCGTTTATTTACGCAGGCAACGTTATCGCCATCAGGCCTCATTCCTCCTGCACTCTATTACAAAATAGCACCGTCACAGTGTATTTATGAAAGCAAGTGATATACGCTTTCATTAACGCACAACAGCTTCTTCAACGTGTAGGCCTTCTAGCAATAAAATCGAAGAAAGCTGGAATGTGCGCAGTAGACTAACGCGTTTATTTACGCAGGCAACGTTATCGCCATCAGGCCTCATTCCTCCTGCACTCTATTACAAAATAGCACCGTCACAGTATATTTATGAAAGCAAGTGATATACGCTTTCATTAACGCACAACAGCTTCTTCAACGTGTAGGCCTTCTAGCAATAAAATCGAAGAAAGCTGGAATGTGCGCAGTAGACTAACGCGTTTATTTACGCAGGCAACGTTATCGCCATCATGCCTCATTCCTCCTGCACTCTATTACAAAATAGCGTTGTCACAGTATATTTATGAAAGCAGGTGATATACGCTTTCATTAACGCACAACAGCTTCTTCAACGTGTAGGCCTTCTAGCAATAAAATCGAAGAAAGCTGGAATGTGCGCAGTAGACTAACGCGTTTATTTACGCAGGCAACGTTATCGCCATCAGGCCTCATTCCTCCTGCACTCTATTACAAAATAGCACCGTCACAGTGTATTTATGAAAGCAAGTGATATACGCTTTCATTAACGCACAACAGCTTCTTCAACGTGTAGGCCTTCTAGCAATAAAATCGAAGAAAGCTGGAATGTGCGCAGTAGACTAACGCGTTTATTTACGCAGGCAACGTTATCGCCATCAGGCCTCATTCCTCCTGCACTCTATTACAAAATAGCACCGTCACAGTATATTTATGAAAGCAAGTGATATACGCTTTCATTAACGCACAACAGCTTCTTCAACGTGTAGGCCTTCTAGCAATAAAATCGAAGAAAGCTGGAATGTGCGCAGTAGACTAACGCGTTTATTTACGCAGGCAACGTTATCGCCATCAGGCCTCATTCCTCCTGCACTCTATTACAAAATAGCGCCGTCACAGTATATTTATGAAAGCAGGTGATATACGCTTTCATTAACGCACAACAGCTTCTTCAACGTGTAGGCCTTCTAGCAATAAAATCGAAGAAAGCTGGAATGTGCGCAGTAGACTAACGCGTTTATTTACGCAGGCAACGTTATCGCCATCAGGCCTCATTCCTCCTGCACTCTATTACAAAATAGCGCCGTCACAGTATATTTATGAAAGCAGGTGATATACGCTTTCATTAACGCACAACAGCTTCTTCAACGTGTAGGCCTTCTAGCAATAAAATCGAAGAAAGCTGGAATGTGCGCAGTAGACTAACGCGTTTATTTACGCAGGCAACGTTATCGCCATCAGGCCTCATTCCTCCTGCACTCTATTACAAAATAGCGCCGTCACAGTATATTTATGAAAGCAGGTGATATACGCTTTCATTAACGCACAACAGCTTCTTCAACGTGTAGGCCTTCTAGCAATAAAATCGAAGAAAGCTGGAATGTGCGCAGTAGACTAACGCGTTTATTTACGCAGGCAACGTTATCGCCATCAGGCCTCATTCCTCCTGCACTCTATTACAAAATAGCGCCGTCACAGTATATTTATGAAAGCAGGTGATATACGCTTTCATTAACGCACAACAGCTTCTTCAACGTGTAGGCCTTCTAGCAATAAAATCGAAGAAAGCTGGAATGTGCGCAGTAGACTAACGCGTTTATTTACGCAGGCAACGTTATCGCCATCAGGCCTCATTCCTCCTGCACTCTATTACAAAATAGCGCCGTCACAGTATATTTATGAAAGCAGGTGATATACGCTTTCATTAACGCACAACAGCTTCTTCAACGTGTAGGCCTTCTAGCAATAAAATCGAAGAAAGCTGGAATGTGCGCAGTAGACTAACGCGTTTATTTACGCAGGCAACGTTATCGCCATCAGGCCTCATTCCTCCTGCACTCTATTACAAAATAGCGCCGTCACAGTATATTTATGAAAGCAGGTGATATACGCTTTCATTAACGCACAACAGCTTCTTCAACGTGTAGGCCTTCTAGCAATAAAATCGAAGAAAGCTGGAATGTGCGCAGTAGACTAACGCGTTTATTTACGCAGGCAACGTTATCGCCATCAGGCCTCATTCCTCCTGCACTCTATTACAAAATAGCGCCGTCACAGTATATTTATGAAAGCAAGTGATATACGCTTTCATTAACGCACAACAGCTTCTTCAACGTGTAGGCCTTCTAGCAATAAAATCGAAGAAAGCTGGAATGTGCGCAGTAGACTAACGCGTTTATTTACGCAGGCAACGTTATCGCCATCAGGCCTCATTCCTCCTGCACTCTATTACAAAATAGCACCGTCACAGTATATTTATGAAAGCAGGTGATATACGCTTTCATTAACGCACAACAGCTTCTTCAACGTGTAGGCCTTCTAGCAATAAAATCGAAGAAAGCTGGAATGTGCGCAGTAGACTAACGCGTTTATTTACGCAGGCAACGTTATCGCCATCAGGCCTCATTCCTCCTGCACTCTATTACAAAATAGCGCCGTCACAGTATATTTATGAAAGCAGGTGATATACGCTTTCATTAACGCACAACAGCTTCTTCAACGTGTAGGCCTTCTAGCAATAAAATCGAAGAAAGCTGGAATGTGCGCAGTAGACTAACGCGTTTATTTACGCAGGCAACGTTATCGCCATCAGGCCTCATTCCTCCTGCACTCTATTACAAAATAGCGCCGTCACAGTATATTTATGAAAGCAAGTGATATACGCTTTCATTAACGCACAACAGCTTCTTCAACGTGTAGGCCTTCTAGCAATAAAATCGAAGAAAGCTGGAATGTGCGCAGTAGACTAACGCGTTTATTTACGCAGGCAACGTTATCGCCATCAGGCCTCATTCCTCCTGCACTCTATTACAAAATAGCACCGTCACAGTATATTTATGAAAGCAGGTGATATACGCTTTCATTAACGCACAACAGCTTCTTCAACGTGTAGGCCTTCTAGCAATAAAATCGAAGAAAGCTGGAATGTGCGCAGTAGACTAACGCGTTTATTTACGCAGGCAACGTTATCGCCATCAGGCCTCATTCCTCCTGCACTCTATTACAAAATAGCGCCGTCACAGTATATTTATGAAAGCAGGTGATATACGCTTTCATTAACGCACAACAGCTTCTTCAACGTGTAGGCCTTCTAGCAATAAAATCGAAGAAAGCTGGAATGTGCGCAGTAGACTAACGCGTTTATTTACGCAGGCAACGTTATCGCCATCAGGCCTCATTCCTCCTGCACTCTATTACAAAATAGCACCGTCACAGTATATTTAGGAAAGCATATGATATACGCTTTCATTAACGCACAACAGCTTCTTCAACGTGTAGGCCTTCTAGCAATAAAATCGAAGAAAGCTGGAATGTGCGCAGTAGACTAACGCGTTTATTTACGCAGGCAACGTTATCGCCATCAGGCCTCATTCCTCCTGCACTCTATTACAAAATAGCACCGTCACAGTATATTTATGAAAGCAAGTGATATACGCTTTCATTAACGCACAACAGCTTCTTCAACGTGTAGGCCTTCTAGCAATAAAATCGAAGAAAGCTGGAATGTGCGCAGTAGACTAACGCGTTTATTTACGCAGGCAACGTTATCGCCATCAGGCCTCATTCCTCCTGCACTCTATTACAAAATAGCACCGTCACAGTATATTTATGAAAGCAAGTGATATACGCTTTCATTAACGCACAACAGCTTCTTCAACGTGTAGGCCTTCTAGCAATAAAATCGAAGAAAGCTGGAATGTGCGCAGTAGACTAACGCGTTTATTTACGCAGGCAACGTTATCGCCATCAGGCCTCATTCCTCCTGCACTCTATTACAAAATAGCGCCGTCACAGTATATTTAGGAAAGCAGGTGATATACGCTTTCATTAACGCACAACAGCTTCTTCAACGTGTAGGCCTTCTAGCAATAAAATCGAAGAAAGCTGGAATGTGCGCAGTAGACTAACGCGTTTATTTACGCAGGCAACGTTATCGCCATCAGGCCTCATTCCTCCTGCACTCTATTACAAAATAGCGCCGTCACAGTATATTTAGGAAAGCAGGTGATATACGCTTTCATTAACGCACAACAGCTTCTTCAACGTGTAGGCCTTCTAGCAATAAAATCGAAGAAAGCTGGAATGTGCGCAGTAGACTAACGCGTTTATTTAAACAATAATCTCTGTGAGTGTAAACATGATTAATAATAATAATTGTGTGTTGGATAATAAATAGATGATGCTTGCTAGAATAAGCCCCTGGATTTAAATTGATAAATTTTATATTTATATATACCCTAAATACAGGTTTTCAGTAATTCGTAGAAAGATTGTAGGCAATATTGCTGTCCTCAGCTAGATGAACTCGACAATATTCATCAACTTCATTTCCAACAAGATGGTGCTCCCTCTTGCTTCAGTGCATTGGTCACGGATGCATTGAACAAACAATTTAGAGATCGATAGATAGACCGGCAAGGACCTATGCTTTGGCCTCCAAGGAGTCCAGACCTGACACCCTGTTATTTTTTCGTGTGGGGTTACATCAAAAGCGTTGTTTATTCACACACAAAATCTCGACTTGAACCATTTAAAAATCAGTAGAAATAAAGCAAAGACAACCATAACCGTAGAAATGTTGACGAATGTCTGGAGAGAAGTTGAGTATCGCTTGGACATTTGTCAAGCGACTAAGGACGCACTTATTGAAATTTATTAATTATGTAAAAAATAACTGTTTGAGATGACACATTAGGTGAATAAGCAGCATTAACTGTAAGTAATTCGGGTTTTCTTTAAACCATGGTTGGACTTCATTATAGCGGACTAATTATTAAGTTGTCCAGCTCGTTAAAATGCAAGCCGTGTTAGTGTTACTCACGGAGATTGTTGTTACTATCACGTAAAATGTAATAACTTCTTACATATAGTATAGTAACATAGGAAACTGAAAGAATTACCTTGGTATTAGTTAGGTCTGTAATTCTAAAATACTCATGAACACTAAAACGCTAGAATAATGAAATATATTATTATTTTAGGAGTATTGAGATATTATGTGTCTATTTTAAGAATACATATTTCCCCATTTAGGACAAAATTTTATATATGTAAACGTGGTATTGATAAATGTTCCATCAATTGTTTAATCAATTTAAATTTGTAAATTTAATTATTAAATTTATAATCAATTCAGTTGTTTAATATTCCTGATGATGTTGGTACTGTTAGCCAACGAAAAGCTTTGAATTGTAAATTCAATTATAATTCTTGTATTTGTATTTTGTCTTATGTTCTTTATATATATATATATATATATATATATATATATATATATATATGCTGATACGTATTCCTTCACGGATGGAAAAATATGATGAATACAGAAAAGTAAGAAATACTGAACTAGAGAAGCCAGGAACCAAGATCCAAATTGTAAGATCTCTGGTCAATGACTACAAACATCCAGCATTATTATTTCTGTAAATGTCTGTAGAAGGTATAGAGGTAAAATTGACTTGATAAGGTAATAAACATTATATATATATATATATATATATATATGCTGATACGTATTCCTTCACGGATGGAAAAATATGATGAATACAGAAAAGTAAGAAATACTGAACTAGAGAAGCCAGGAACCAAGATCCAAATTGTAAGATCTCTGGTCAATGACTACAAACATCCAGCATTATTATTTCTGTAAATGTCTGTAGAAGGTATAGAGGTAAAATTGACTTGATAAGGTAATAAACATTATATATATATATATATATATATATATATATATGCTGATACGTATTCCTTCACGGATGGAAAAATATGATGAATACAGAAAAGTAAGAAATACTGAACTAGAGAAGCCAGGAACCAAGATCCAAATTGTAAGATCTCTGGTCAATGACTACAAACATCCAGCATTATTATTTCTGTAAATGTCTGTAGAAGGTATAGAGGTAAAATTGACTTGATAAGGTAATAAACATTATATATATATATATATATATATATATGCTGATACGTATTCCTTCACGGATGGAAAAATATGATGAATACAGAAAAGTAAGAAATACTGAACTAGAGAAGCCAGGAACCAAGATCCAAATTGTAAGATCTCTGGTCAATGACTACAAACATCCAGCATTATTATTTCTGTAAATGTCTGTAGAAGGTATAGAGGTAAAATTGACTTGATAAGGTAATAAACATTATATATATGATGAATAGTTACTATCTGGAGTACATCCGTTCATTCTGCAGTCCATAAATTCGCAGTTCCGACGTTTCGCTAGAATCTCATCCAGTTCTGACGAGGTGAACCCAACAACAGTAGTCTCGCTCTTCTACTGTTGTTGGGTTCACCTCGTCAATGCTGGATGAGATTCTAGCGAAACGTCGGAACTGCGAATTTATGGACTGCAGAATGAACGGATGTACTCCAGATAGTAACTATTCATCATATATATATATATATATATATATATATATATATATAATGTTTATTACCTTATCAAGTCAATTTTACCTCTATACCTTCTACAGACATTTACAGAAATAATAATGCTGGATGTTTGTAGTCATTGACCAGAGATCTTACAATTTGGATCTTGGTTCCTGGCTTCTCTAGTTCAGTATTTCTTACTTTTCTGACAATTAGTACAAATGGCTGCATTTTTTCTGTTATGCCAGTTTTCTGACAGTGAGAGCAATACTATATAGGCAACCCTGCTCATGTGATGTGATTTTTAAAAAAATCTTTATTAGTTCACAACTCTCCTTATTTATATCCTCTATAAATTTTCAAAAGTTGATAAATTACTTTTTATTCGTCCAGTCAAGTTCAAATACATTTTTTAAAGCTTGTAGTGGATGACACTTGGTGTTAATTAATTTTTTCATCAATTCGAAAAAATAATTAAATTTAATAAATTAATTTTATTTTTACGCGTTAGAAAAATCTTTTACAAAAGGGACAAGGTATGTAATGCAGTTAATTCGTCCCATTTGTCGTAAAAAAAGTGATAACATATGATTTCACGAGACAGCTGATTTTATGTTATAGGTTATGTGGGTAGAACAGCTGTTTTAACGCATAGGTTGTGATACTTTATTTATAATAATGGTAATTATTAAATAAAAAGTAACTAAAATAAAACTCTATTACGATGATTGAAGGAGGAATTTACTTAAGACATTTTTGTTTATCTTGTTACTTGTTCCCTAAAGAAACTACCAATATGTTTCCTTCTTCGGGTGTGTAACTGAGGGGACCTTATTAAGATCCCGACGACCCCACCCTATTTTCCTTAAATGCTAATATTTACACCAAAATATTAATATTTTAGTCATGGAACCACTAAAATAATAATAAGCGATGCTTCGATAGACGTATTATTCTAATATAGAACTACTTTCTAGAGGTGTCCACAATTATATTGTTCTCTTATAAGAAATGCCATAGGATTGTAAATCACGATCGTTTCTTCTTCTTCTTGCTGCGGACGTCCAGGGTCATGTGACTCCGATGGTCCGATGTACATAATAAGTTGCTGCAGCCAGGTCCAAAACTGTTTATCGTTCAATATTGTTTTGATGTTTCTCTGGCTTCCCAGCGCAGGCAGCAGAGCTGTTCTTCATGGAATTGGTGAGGAGCATGGATATTGTCTAGAGTCTCCTCCTCTTTTCTACAGTAAGGGCAGAATGGAGATTCACTTAGATTGAATCTGAAGAGATAGGTCTCAGTCACAATGTGTCCGAATTCTTACTCGTGTTGCAAAGACGGCTGTAAATCTGGGAACCCCTTTGATACATTTCCAAATCATTTGGTTCTTTTTGAATGTCAGAGGTTTCTACCTTTGGTTTCTTCTCTCCAACGGTGGATCCATTTTCTTCTGACTGATGTTTTCACAGCATTCAGGCATTTGAATCGATTTTTGTGTGCTCAAATATTTGCCTTATGCAGTTAATTCTGTTTGTATTGTACGTGTATGTCTTGGCGTAGGAATGTTTCGGCTCTAATGTTATCTTTATAATGGCAAACAGAAACTAAAATTGTTTTTAGTGTGTTCGTTAGATAAAATAGTAAGTACACCTTTTATAAGGAAGCTATATTCCGATCGAAGGAGGGATAAATCTTTAGCCTTATGTCAATGTACTCTGCATTCGTTGCTATTTATTGTATTTTACACTGTCGGCCTATTCATAGATCTCTCCTGTATGAGCCCGCCAGTCAGTTTTATGGACACATTGCGCCCGGCCGTATAATTTGGTCAGTTTAAATCTTTTAACTGTAGTAGCATTGTTACGGCTAAGGAATGCAGATCGGCAGGCGCCAAATGATGACGTCACTTGAGGAGTAACCAACAGGTTGTTTACGGGTTAAATCGTCCCATGCGTAATGTTAGACTGTGTCCAAACTTTACGGAATAAATTACGTCAGTTTGCGAATCTTATTTACCTTGACAAAGATTGATCTGTGTGCGTAGGGAACGCCATCATTAATTTGTTTATTTCAAGTGGGTATACAGGTGTATAGTTTGACAGATTCAATATTTGCTTAGAGAAAGTGTTGTATTACTGGTTAATGAAAATTTATACCTATTGCTCGGGTCTGAAAGTTTCACTATTGTGTTTCACAATACTATTGACGAGTTATAGCTCTCAACCTAAAATATTTTGATACTAAATAAAACCTTTTCATTACAGATCAATTCGATTGCCATTGTATTAATATGTTTGTTTTTTTTATTTAAATCATTTCTGCTTTATCACTTTTTCTGGAATTAGATTTCTCATTTTTGGTATAGAGTATCAGTTTTGACAGTGATGCTAAAGAAATTGATATTATTCATTTATTGTAAATAAATAAATGTTTCAGCAAATTTTATAGTTTTTAAACTAAATGAAATCTACTAACCGCATTACAAAAGTCTTTATTTTACTACCGATTACATGGTAATCATCTACATGGCACTTCACAGTAATCGAAATGTACATAAAGTAATTGTAGTAAAATAAAGATTTTTGTATTGTGGTTAGTGGGTTTTATTTATTTAGTTAGAAAATTAGTTGACAGTGCTCAAAAAATATATTACATTTAGTAATATTAGCAAAACATTATACATTTTAAGCTTTTAAAAAGTAGTTTTTATGTTCATAAAATCCATTCGGGGTCTATCCTTCACAACATTTACTGCAAGATGTAGAATTAAGTTGATAAATTATATATTTAATAAAGTATTTGTCTAAACTTCATTTTTGCAACTGTATTAAAAACTATTTACTGTTGAAGGAAATAAATTTAATATGTATGTTATTTTATGAAGGGTATTCTGTTTGTAAACTTAGAACAATGTTTTAAAACTTGCTACAAATTGTTTCAGTTGTCTGTAATTAATTTTTTACACTCTGTAATGGAACGAATCAACCAAGGGTATTCTGTTTGTAAACTTAGAACAATGTTTTAAAACTTGCTACAAATTGTTTCAGTTGTCTGTAATTAATTTTTTACACTCTGTAATGGAACGAATCAACCAAGGGTATTCTGTTTGTAAACTTAGAACAATGTTTTAAAACTTGCTACAAATTGTTTCAGTTGCCTGTAATTAATTTTTTACACTCTGTAATGGAACGAATCAACCAAGGGTATTCTGTTTGTAAACTTAGAACAATGTTTTAAAACTTGCTACAAATTGTTTCAGTTGTCTGTAATTAATTTTTTACACTCTGTAATGGAACGAATCAACCAAGGGTATTTTGTTTGTAAACTTAGAAAAATGTTTTAAAACTTGCTACAAATTGTTTCAGTTGTCTGTAATTAATTTTTTACTGTCTGTAATGGAACGAATCAACCAAGGGTATTCTGTTTGTAAACTTAGAACAATGTTTTAAAACTTGCTACAAATTGTTTCAGTTGTCTGTAATTAATTTTTTACTGTCTGTAATGGAACGAATCAACCAAGGGTATTCTGTTTGTAAACTTAGAACAATGTTTTAAAACTCGCTACAAATTGTTTCAGTTGTCTGTAATTAATTTTTTACTGTCTGTAATGGAACGAATCAACCAAGGGTATTCTGTTTGTAAACTTAGAACAATGTTTTAAAACTTGCTACAAATTGTTTCAGTTGTCTGTAATTAATTTTTTACTGTCTGTAATGGAACGAATCAACCAAGGGTATTCTGTTTGTAAACTTAGAACAATGTTTTAAAACTTGCTACAAATTGTTTCAGTTGTCTGTAATTAATTTTTTACTGTCTGTAATGGAACGAATCAACTAAGTATATTCATTGATGATGGCCATAAAAAAATAATTTTAAAAATTTAATGTAATAACTATCGGTCCAAAATCTGACAATCTTCCCAACCTTTGTCTGTATGTTGTTAAATTCCCTCTTTAGCCAGGAAAATTCTCTCCTCCTGTTTATTTGTTTTTAAAGTTCAGTAAACTTATTACCTTGTCATCTTACTAAAAAACTTAATTGTATTTCTCTTTTAGCCGCAATTGCAGCAAATGATATTCCCCTTTACTTTCCATTTGGTTTAGGCGGGTTGTTTCCCCGTTAAATAAGTTAGAAAACCTCAAGATGCACTGTAACAGATTTCATTGAACAGCATTCAAATCTGTGTGCACTTTGCAAGAAATCACATTCTTGTGCCAAATTACTAAAGCTCTTACCATCTGACATTAAAGTTTATAGCTTTTATTGTTTTACATTGCTGATACTGTTAGCATAACTTAAAAATACGTTTTACTACAAAACTGATAATCAGTGAAGCCTACTCGTAATAAACTGACTTAGCATAAGTAATAAAACTTTATCTTTAACAATAAATTGTCCCTTTTATTTAAAATAAAAACAGTTTTTATAATTTTTTACATTTTAATTTGTTTTTCCTTCATCTAAATCAATTTGTATAAAGTGTTGGTATCGAACAAAATTTTAAAAATATTACTCAATTCTAGACTTTAAATAGTTTGAACATTTGAATTACTTAATAAAGTCAATTCCTACTTATGTAAACAGAAAAATTTGTTATTTTAGTTTCTTTTAATTTTATGATTACAACTAATATAAATATGTCAGAATAACAGTATTAAGTAGCAAAATAGAAAGCGAATTTCCTTGCAGTTTTCTATTTTCCTTTCTGCTTATGATGTTGGACTATTTGCTACTACGTATTTATAATGTCGTTTTTTTGTCGCTTGCATTGTGTAGTTTCTTCCCGCTTTCCTTTCGCATTGTCTGTTTGTGAAGCAAGCTTCGATAACATTAATCCTCTTTGTTTATTAATCCTAGAGTATTATTTATGATATTGTGTGGTAACCATGGAAACAATTTAAGGTTGTGCAATGGATGTTTGTGAAGCAAGCTTCGATAACATTAATCCTAGAGTATTATTTATGATATTGTGTGGTAACCATGGAAACAATTTAAGGTTGTGCAATGGATGTTTGTGAAGCAAGCTTCGATAACATTAATCCTAGAGTATTATTTATGATATTGTGTGGTAACCATGGAAACAATTTAAGGTTGTGCAATGGATGTTTGTGAAGCAAGCTTCGATAACATTAATCCTAGAGTATTATTTATGATATTGTGTGGTAACCATGGAAACAATTTAAGGTTGTGCAATGGATGTTTGTGAAGCAAGCTTCGATAACATTAATCCTAGAGTATTATTTATGATATTGTATGGTAACCATGGAAACAATTTAAGGTTTTGCAATGGATGTTTCGACGACAACCAGATGGGATAAAAAGAATAACTTGTATACAGTTCTAGCTTTATAAAAGTTGGCTCAGTGCCAAAGTGCTGAATTTCAAACAAGAAATCATTCAGTTCGAATCCTACTGAGACATCAACTTTTTTAAATTAAATAAATATTTGAAAAACTGTATTAATATCTACTGTCATTCACTATAGGTTGATAAAAATGTATTTGAACTTTAAAAAAAGTATTTTATTAACGATTGGAAATTTGTACAAGATATATAAGCCTATGAGTAGAATCTGACCTAATAGAAAGAATCGAAAAAAGGTTTATACTAACTCACAATTATTAGTCTTTTTACTCAAACTATTTTCAATTGCAATGACAATACATTCAGTGAGTTATAAAACTACAAAAAACACAATTACAGCTGAATTGAAAATATTGTTACATCCCATATGGACAAGCAACAATCTTACGAAACTTTAATGCCAATACAATTATATTAATTAAAATTTGAATGGGAACTAATTCATTATTTGTAATATATTCTTATATTTATTATTCAAAGGTATCCGTGAATTGTACTCATTAAAATAATAACTCATTAAATGACATTCTTCGCTATCAATTGAAAGTTATATCGTCTACTTTAGATACATAACTTTTCTTTTAAACAATATTTATTAGTTTGATTAATAATTTTTTTTCCGCTACACACGTCCCGACCGCACCACCCGACACGACTGAACTCCCCGACCATCTCTGTTGGGTTGAGCTCTACACACGTTCCGACCGCACCACCCGACACGACTGAACTCCCCGACCATCTCTGTTGGGTTGAGCTCTACACACGTCCCGACCGCACCACCCGACACGACTGAACTCCCCGACCATCTCTGTTGGGTTGAGCTCTACCCACGTCCCGACCGCACCACCCGACACGACTGAACTCCCCGACCATCTCTGTTGGGTTGAGCTCTACACACGTCCCGACCGCACCACCCGACACGACTGAACTCCCCGACCATCTCTGTTGGGTTGAGCTCTACACACGTCCCGACCGTACCACCCGACACGACTGAACTCCCCGACCATCTCTGTTGGGTTGAGCTCTACACACGTCCCGACCGCACCACCCGACACGACTGAACTCCCCGACCATCTCTGTTGGGTTGAGCTCTACACACGTCCCGACCGCACCACCCGACACGACTGAACTCCCCGACCATCTCTGTTGGGTTGAGCTCTACACACGTCCCGACCGCACCACCCGACACGACTGAACTCCCCGACCATCTCTGTTGGGTTGAGCTCTACACACGTCCCGACCGCACCACCCGACACGACTGAACTTCCCGACCATCTCTGTTGGGTTGAGCTCTACACACGTCCCGACCGTACCACCCGACACGACTGAACTCCCCGACCATCTCTGTTGGGTTGAGCTCTACACACGTTCCGACCATGACTACCGTTAGTAGCCAACTTGTTCTCGTGAAGTGAAGTTGTGATCTCCAAGTGCTCTGGATTTGTTTGCCAATGGCACCACATTTATCAAAAAAGTAAAAAATTGGTTTAGCTTTAGCCGTTATTTTTATTGCTGATGAAAAGAAGGAGAAAAAAAGAAGTTTATGGGCGAAGAAGTGGTTAATGGAGCGGAAAAAGTTTTCCCACATGAACCTACTTCGGGAACTTAAAGGAAATGATTTCCGAAATTATTTGAGAATGGATGAGGATTGTGTCCTATAATTGCTAGCTAAAGTGAAACCTGTCATTGAAAGAACAAATACAGTCATGAGGGAAAGCGTAAGTGCTGAAGAACGGCTTGTTGTAACACTCCGATATTTAGCAACTGGGAGGTCGTTGGAAGATTTAAAGTTTAGTGCTGCCATATCTCCGCAACTGTTATCATCAATTATACCAGAAACTTGTGAAGCGATATATAGCACTCTGAAAGAATATATAAAGGTAAGTAAAAACGTTCCTTCATAACATTATATAAGACTATCCTGTCCAAACGGCGATAAGTTTTTAAATTCTCCAGTAACGCTTCGATCATAGTTTTCTCATCCGCCGGAACTTGAGACATTTTTGGTACTTCAGACACAATCAACACTGAATGGCTACCTAAAGTTAACTGATTCGTCGTGTCGGTTGGCCGACAACGCTACACACGTGCCAAACCGACAGGTTTCTAGGGTGGGGGAGTCGGCTGTCGGAGGCTGTCGGGATATCACGTTGACCCAACCAGATCGGTTGGCCCGACTGTCAGGTACAACTTTTTCTGTCGGCCTTTGGTTATTTGAAATACGTTTAAAATATATTACAATCAGTAAACATTGTGTTCGGGGTAAACATTTCTGAATCAGGTACTGACGTTACATCAACACGATGCTTTCTTTATCTTTTCTGAGAACTGGCTGAAACTAATCATCTGGTTCAGATAAATAGATATCTAAAAATGTGTAGTAAACAATAGAATACACGTCAAACATTGCGCTTCGTTATCAGGAATGCACGCGCTAATTTACCTTTATAAATGTTTCGTAATGTGCCTTCAAAGTTTCAATTTGAAAATAAGTTATTTGCAATATCGAGAATAAATCAAGCATGTTTAATACATAATGTACACAAATTTTGTGATTGTTGTTTAGATTCCAGGAAGCGCATTTTTTATTTTTAGAGGACGTCGTACTGCTGTGAAACGTTTCTCTGTCGAGCACGTTACCGTCAGTTATATTCTCTAGCTACTTTTGTGTGTCATTGTCTTGTAGCAAAAGATTTGTTGTTAAAAGTTTCGATTAGTCAGCAGGCAAAATTAGCGGTTATCAAATAGGAAGAACATAGCAACATATAGGTAAAACAAAATGGAGTCATTAAATATGTATAATTTGATGTATAACAAACCTTTATGTTTACATTTCTTCAAGTTAAACATAGTTCTATAACTTCTAAAAAATAATGTGTGTACCAGATTGTACAATTGGTGTGTAAAAAATAAACACAAATATTCCTGTAAAATATACTTGAGAGGAGATTAAACTAATTCTTGGAGGAATTAGTGAGGTTTTTTTGTTTCCATGGATTTTACATTTGTAAGTCACATCATCAAAAGGCGAATCAAACATCTGTGACCCGTGATTAGGCCTGCTTCTCGTCACATCATGCCTTCTTATGTCCCTGAACACATGGGGGATGCGCTGGACAATGTATAGTTTCTAATGGGAACTTCTGGTTTGCATGAGACAGAAGTAATTTTATCTACTTTTTAGCTACTGTTAAAAACAACTTTAAAGATTCATAAGAATAACTTTTTCACGTTATCACAACACTTCCATGTTACGTTTTTTATACTTTTTCCATCCCACATCATTGTGTGTAAATAACATATACGATTAAAATGTTTTGATGCAATAGTTAACATTTACGTTTGAAACAATGAACGGAATTGTTTAATTCAATAAATATCTAGTTCAGTAATTCTGAAAGTAAACATAATAAGCGTGGTTCAAAGTAGATAAGAATAAGGAAATTTATCACAATTAAAAAGGCTTGCTGTCTTGTAGACATAGATGAAAAATCTTGTAAACCAATGCAGCCCACAAGTACTGTCAAGCAATAACAAATGTGGAGTTACAGTAAAGCCTCGTTAATCCGGACTAGATGGTACCTGATAGCAAGAAACATAATAACGCTTTGAACGTAGAACACAGAATACATGTATTAACTGAACATTTTCTAACTATGATGCTCTCTAATTATATCTAATTTTAGATACCAAAAATTAAAAATTCCATTTGCGACAAAAAAACTAAAGGTCACTACAGTTAAAACACACACACGCTCGCACGCGCGCGCGTGCGCAATATATTAGGCCCGCACGGTTTTAATTTTATTTTTTTAAAAAAATCATGTTCTTTGTTTTAATTTTCTTGACAATTTTTTATCTTTAGTAAAACCGTCCGGATTAACCGAAATGACAAAGGATCAAGGTCGGTAAACGAGTTTCTACTGTACTAAAAAAATTAACCAATTACTAAGAAATTTGGCAACACTGCATAGCATGGGGAGAAAATCCAATTGCCGAGTAATTTTTTAACGTATTTTTGTGAACTCTATTCTAGGTAGGTGATTGATAGAATTACTTTGCCATCGTGTAAAAATCTGCTTCGTTCAGTTTTAGCGACGTATATGGAGTTACATTCTTACGTTTTACGCAAGTAGGACGCGGGACACGTTCAGCCTATAAGTACACGTGTAACGGCAATAGTAGACACACTGTGCAACACAAATATAATTAGCATAATAGTCGATGAAAACAATAGTTGTATAGAATTGGCATAGAATCAATTCCCCGCCCTTTTCTCGTGATCCCTTGGTCTGGTGTTTTTTTTAAATCTTATCTATTTGTTATATAACATAAAGAATTTAATTAAACTGCCTTATACTTTTTACTTAAACAGGTTAGTATTTGCTCGCAATAAAATGTGTCTGACGTTGTTTGAAGCTACACTGTTATATTTATATCTTACTTTCACAAACACTCGGCCTGGCCTCGCAGCATTGCCAAGGTTCACATCGTATTGGCACTTGTTTAGAAAACGTTCTCCAGCTTCAAGCGATTTTGGTCTCACTATACTCTTATAGTTACATAGCTTCCTGGAGCAGGTTATGATAAGATATCTCAGTTTTATAGATATAGTTTTTATTTCATAAGAAAGTCCACCATTTCGCCATTTAAATTGGGACTACCGATAGAATCAAGGT
The DNA here is from genome assembly GCA_036971475.1 of Prosapia bicincta. Lineage (NCBI taxonomy): Eukaryota > Metazoa > Arthropoda > Insecta > Hemiptera > Cercopidae > Prosapia > Prosapia bicincta. Next base: position 70,867,537 of record JBAIZL010000004.1, read on the forward strand.
TGTACAGTACTTAGTGGTCGGTGATCATGAGTAGAAGCCATTAGTATCTGTGAAGAAGTTTTAGGTTAACGTTAAGGGATGCTACCCGCTTTAAATGTGTCTGGCATTGCTCTTTAGGGTACGTAATGTAAATACAGACCTCCTTATAACACGCTTTTGAAGGGTCTACATAAAAACCTCATTTTAAACTCATGAATTGGGAATAAATAATTTTCGATTTTATAAGCATAGAAGAATGAACTACAGTAGCCATACAAATTTATTATTATAATGTACGAATATTGAAGTCGAGCAGTATGCTTTTATAAAGCAATAAAATTACAGTTGTACTTTATATTTTTGGGGTTTGGTATTGTACTACAGTATGTGCATTTGATTAATTAAACTTACATTACGTTCATTCTTATCTTATCTGTTACATAGTAAATCTATTCATATAGCCTATTCATTTAAAAAACCTCTCGTGGATTTTTCTCACAACTGTCATAAAAAATATGAAGATTCGTTATTTGTGACAGGAGAAACTAAGAGGAAACGTTTTATAAAAATGAGTCCTTTTCTCATTGTTCGGCAATCCAGAGTAGACTACTACTACAGTATTTTGTAGTGAAGACTATATTTTTCCGTGCCAGCTAATATGTTAATTAGATTCTGTTCCAGCTAATATGATAGCTGGATTCTGTGTCAACTATCCAATATGTTAGCTAGGAACTAGCTTACCTTAATATCTTTATTCATGTTACTTTCTGATTCTGTTTTAGACTTTATTTTGTTACTTTTAATACTATATATTAACATATTAGTTGAAACTTTGTCTTATGTATCTGTTATCATTTCTTGTTCATTTACTTTATTATTTTTGTTATTTTTATAAGTAACAGCTTAGTTATTATTTCCCAAAATTGAATTTGAAATGTGACCCCCCCCTGAATGGAATTTCGACAAAGAACCCTCCCAGGAGCGCGGACGGAATCCATTCTTACAATATATATATATATTACATTATTGTAATTTTCATTCCTGATGATGTTGGTACTGTTTACCAACGAAAAGCTTTGGATATAAATTAATAAATATTCTTGTATTTGAATAACCTATGTTGTTTTAAAATATATATATATATATATAATTATTATTATTATTACTAAAACTCGGAGGGACCTTATCCGTGTAGAGCACTTAGCTGCAGCCTTTGTACTCTCTTCCCATCCCTACCACAGGACTAGCTTAGTGGATACCTACCTCTTTGCAGAAATTAAGTACCCACCTGATGCTGAATCTTCTGATATCCTCTGGTGTACATACCTGCCAGCCAAACCACTTTCCTCTTGGTCCTCGTCGCATCTCTTGCACACGGGGGACCTAGATTTTCCAATTTTGTATTGGAACCCCCTCAGATTCCCATGGCCTGTAACCAGCTCTACAGTAGCTCTGAGTTGATGTCTACTTAAGGAGAGTAGTTCTTTCCCCCCACAAATCTCCTGAGTAACCCCACAGTACCTTGGATTTGTTACACCTCAAGGTTACATTTCATTCTTCCCTGCACAACCTGTCTATATGTGCCGTAATCCTCTTGAGCCTCTCCTGAGGCGCCATGCCCACTGCCCTCAGCAACGGTCCTTGAGTTATACACCCTTGTTTTGCTAAGGCGTCAGCTCTCTCATTCCCTATCCAGCCAGAATGTCCTGGAATCCAGGTTAGGTTGAGTGAATTATACTTACTCAGCTCTGCTAGAGAAGCTATAGTCTCAGCCACCAAAATTATTATTTTGCCAAACCACTTTCCTCTTGGTCCTCGTCGCATCTCTTGCACACGGGGGACCTAGATTTTCCAATTTTGTATTGGAACCCCCTCAGATTCCCATGGCCTGTAACCAGCTCTACAGTAGCTCTGAGTTGATGTCTACTTAAGGAGAGTAGTTCTTTCCCCCCACAAATCTCCTGAGTAACCCCACAGTACCTTGGATTTGTTACACCTCAAGGTTACATTTCATTCTTCCCTGCACAACCTGTCTATATGTGCCGTAATCCTCTTGAGCCTCTCCTGAGGCGCCATGCCCACTGCCCTCAGCAACGGTCCTTGAGTTATACACCCTTGTTTTGCTAAGGCGTCAGCTCTCTCATTCCCTATCCAGCCAGAATGTCCTGGAATCCAGGTTAGGTTGAGTGAATTATACTTACTCAGCTCTGCTAGAGAAGCTATAGTCTCAGCCACCAGCCTAGAGCTGGTACTAGCCTTACCTAAAGCCTTCACAGCTGCCTGACTGTCCGAGCAAATCCAGATGGTCTTGCCCCTCCTGCCAGACCCTATTATTTCCTTAGCACATAGTTTGATCGCGAGCACCTCCCCTTGGAAGACAGAGTTGTAGTCCTCCAGGCGATGACAAAATCTGTCTTGGTGTCTCGGTCCACTAAATCCTGCTCCCACTCCTTCCTTCATCTTGGACCCATCGGTGAACCAGATTTCACCATGTCTAGGTCTATACTCCGCCCATGCCTCTCTTGCAGGAATATGGATTTTGTAGTTTCCTTTTTCCCTTTTAAGAGACAGTATCTTATCCTGAGGTTCTATCCAGAGCTCCTTTAGTGAATCCCCAAATAGCTGTTTATGAAGATTGCTACTAGTCTTCCACTGCCCGGTACAACTTAGCCGGTATGCAGTTTTCATTGCCTCCATCCTAATTTGAAGACTCAAGGATGGAAAACCCAACATAACCCTCATGGCCGCACATGGTGTGCTTCTCCTTGTAGCTGTTATGCCTCTAAGGAAGCGGTCCAGCATTCTTTTACTTGTTTCTTTCTGTGCCCTGTCCCACCAGACGATTGAGGCAAAGACCAACCTCGGCACCACAATGGCGGAATAAATCCAGTTCATCTGACGTGGACCCAAACCCCATCTTGTGCCTATTGCTCCTCTGCATTGCCAGAACGTAGCTATGGCTTTTTTGCACTTATCCTCCAAGTGCTCACGCCAGAGTAGCTTCCTATCCAGAATAACTCCCAGATATTTAGCGCTCTCAACGTAGCTTATTTTGGTATTACCAACTTCCATCATCTCCAGCGATTTAGTTTTATTTCGCCTAGTGAAGATGAGTGCAACAGATTTCTCTCCTTGAATGCATAGTACATTCTCCCTGCACCATGCTTCTGTTACCTTGAGTGCCTCTTGAAGCAGGTCTTTGAGGACCTCTTCAAATGGTCCCCTAACAAGGATAGCTATGTCGTCCGCATATCCTACCACCTTGACACCCATTCCACTGAGCGTCCTTAGTAGGCCATACACGACAAGACACCACAGTAAAGGGGATAACACTCCACCCTGCAGGCAGCCCTCCGAGACCATCCCATTTATCGTGCACCCCATCCAGGATGCAGTACTTATCCGGTTTTCCAAGGAACTCATAATCAAATTTATAATTCCATCAGAAATCCCGTGATCCATAGCTGCTCTCTTGATGGCCAGTCTAGAGGTACTGTTAAAAGCCCCCTCCACATCAAGAAAAGCCCCAATACATATCCCCTTGTTGTTGATCTGACCCTCAATAAAGTCCACGACCGACAACAGCGCAGTCTCCACTGACCTACCAGTTCTGTAGGCGTGTTGGTCCTGATGAAGCGGATACTTCTTCAAAGGTCCCTTCTTCAAATAGTGGTGCACCAGCCTTTCCAATGTCTTTAACAAGAAAGATGTAAGGCTGATAGGTCTGAAGTCCTTTACCTCTGTGTAACCTTTCCTCCCCGGTTTGGGGATAAAGATAACTTTCGTTTTGAGCCACTGCCCGGGTGTGTAACCCAAGGCAACACAGCCTCTGCTGAGTAATCATGTCAGTGGCCCTATTATTTCCTCCAAGCAATTTTGTAGTAGTGCTGGAGTAATATTATCTAATCCAGGCGCTTTAAAAGGCTCAAAAGATAGAATCGCCTCTCTCACCTTTTGCGCTGAAATCACCTGCCCAGCAATATTCCAGTCCGCCCTTAGCCCAGTATGTCGGAGGTTTTGAGCACCGTCCCCTACCGGTCTAATATCAGGAAAACTGTTCCTCATAAGCCGACGCAGTGTTTTCTCCGGGGTGTCAGTAACACTACCATCAGTCTTCTTGACAAACTTAAGCTCTCCCCTCGGTCCACCTGCTAACACCTTAAACAGTCTAGCAGTGTCACTCAGTGTGCTTGTCTCTGAGCACCACTTTTCCCAAGAAACACGTTTAACCTCTTTAATAAGATTTTTATAGGGACGACTCTCTCTCTTGTCGTACTAAGGTCCTACCGGATTCACTGGCTTCCGGAACGACAGGGCGGGTTCTAGCCCCAGCCTCCGTCAAACCCTTCCACTGCCCGGACCGGTGTTTCCTCAAAGGGGGTGGCGGTGGTTCTCTGCCCTCCGCCTCCGCCTTCTTTGCTTCCTCATGGTAGGAAAACCAGAGTGCTTTCCTCCTTTGTGCCCCACTCATTCTTCCTGTTGCCTTCCCAACTGGATTTCCATCTGTTTCTACGGGGGCTGAAGCCACCTAAATAGGAACAGATTTGTCGGTTGGTTCTAAGCCCTAACCAGTTAAATTTATTTTTTTTTATCTCTGCCATGCGTGTTCCCACGAGCAGCTAGGGAAATAAAGGTCCGCCGCCGCAGAGCCCCGCTTACGGCGGTAAGGCGACTTAAGTACTCAGAGGTGGCGCCAGGTGCCCCTGAGGCTCCGTTAAAGACCCTCTACCTTGAGGGCCACGAATCTACATCGGCACGGATCGCATAACACCTTCCGATCGGGGGTGTATGTGCCCATCCCGACCACCAACCTGGATGAGGGGTGCTTCTTGGTTGCCGCCCGCAAGGGAAGGGCAGGGCGAGAGCCGGGCAGATAACAACCCTTCAAGTGCTACGACTGGCCCCTTTTTTGAGCCGCCTTCATGCACTCACACAATTGCCTGGACTTCCCGTTTATAGGGAGCCACATACGTACAGCTCCGCTCCACCCGTCCCCCACGCCCGGGTTAAGCCTCTCCACCACGTCAAGGTCATGCAGCCCATAGGAGAGGATATATATATATATATATATATATATATATATATAAATTTAAAATATTTATCTTGTAGTTTTGTTTTTTAAAGAATAAGATTACCTCCAAGTTTGGGTTTGCTGTTTTCTTTGGCAGACGTCCGCTCAATCAGATGACGATCCTCCGCAGGTACCAGCTTACCCGTAGTTAGCTTTCGTTGCCTGGTACCTTCTCGACATTCTTTGTTCGATTCTAGTTATGCGACTCAACTCAATGTGATTTTAATTATTTTTGTTTAATCCGAAAAGACGCTCTCGCGTGGCGATCATTGCAACTAATAACTATTTTGTCTCGTTTACTTTTTATCGGATGTTTGGTGGTGGTAATAAAAAAAAGTTACATAAGATGTTTGTAAAATTTAAAATAAACAGATTATTTGTAGATTAATAACTTCCAGGGACCAGAGGAAATAAAAAAAACAATAAAACTATAATAGATAAAATAATATAATGAGAGAAATATGACAACCTAAAGAAGTGAATTAGAGGTCGACAATATGTTGATAACGGATCTAGACTGAGGCGATTAAATCGCGATAAATTATTTATTTCATTATTGAAATAAATCCCCATAATGGAAACCCAGTATAGAACAATACTGTTAGATCGCGATAAGTTGAAAACAATAAATTTCTTTCCAACAATATAGTGCGCGCCACATACCTTGGTGTGTAGGGGAACGGTAGTCGAGTTGTTTCCATTACACTTCACCTACGTTCACTTATACAATCAATTCAACCCGAAACTCTGTCATTAGTAATGGTGACTGACTGGATTGGAGTTACTGCGTGCGAGCCTAGACTGTATCGAGCGAGGTGCGCATGTGCCAAGATACCAAGCTTTGTGGCGTTCACTATACATTGTCTTTATGTTAGCATTTATTATATGCTAAAGAAGAGAGTGACGACCGCTCCTAATGCCAATACGCAAACAATTTAAGAACTTTCTTATAGTTTGTTATAAGTTTATAAATAAATAATAACACAAGAAAATTTTTTCCTGTTATAAAATAATTAATAAAAAGACGTTTTTATATAACAGAATATATTTATAGGAACAAAAAATCTGTTCAGTTTTTCAACTAACCCATTGTCATTATCCCGCCAAAAGATTAAATAACCCCCTCCCTCTCCCCCTCTTTCTTTCTTTCACACACCTATGCGCGTGAACACACACACTCACCCAATCACTCACACACTCATTGTGAGGCGATTCATACACCCGTATGAAATTTACCATATGGATGAAATTTACCATATATCTATCTAACAGAGTTACCCTGTTTGAGTCATAAAGTTTCTGCTTGTCTCCCCACTCCCAGAGGGTAGTCATATACCCGATTGTAATCCACCAAATATCTGCCAGAAAACCCCTTTTTGCTTCGTGATGTTTCTGCATATCTCCCACTCCCACAGGAGAGTAATATACCCGATTGTAATCCACCAAATATCTGCCAGAAAACCCCTTTTTTGCATCGTGATGTTTCTGCATATCTCCCACTCCCACAGGAGAGTAATATACCGTTGTAATCCACCAAATATCTGCCAGAAAACCCCTTTTTCCTTCGTGATGCTTCTGCATATCTCCCACTCCCACAGGAGAGTAATATACCGTTGTAATCCACCAAATATCTGCCAGAAAACCCCCTTTTTCCTTCGTGATGCTTCTGCATATCTCCCACTCCCACAGGAGAGTAATATACCGTTGTAATCCACCAAATATCTGCCAGAAAACCCCTTTTTGCTTCGTGATGTTTCTGCATATCTCCCACTCCCACAGGAGAGTAATATACCCGTTGTAATCCACCATCTATTTACCAGGAGAGGGAAACATTCAGCACAGTAGTGCAAGGCTTGAGCCTAGTATTGCCATAATTAGTTCTAATATTATAAAACATTGACTATCATGCACATCGTCAGACAAAAGACAGACCAAACTTGTTTTATAAGGGCTACTGTAGTTGTATAATGGATCCAAGAAACCGTTCTATTTTTTTAAATGTCCTTTTGTCATAGTTATGCTTTACTTTTAATTTAGAACTTTAATTTACTTACCGTATATAACATTTGATAATTTATTTTCACACAAAAATATAGCGTGTTTTTTATGGCTAATATGTTTGCATCGGTCAATCAAATTTATCTCGTACGCATTATTAAAAGTACAGTCAGTTTTACGGTAACACAATATGTATATTGAGTATAGGGGTGGGATAGATGTGGTTATTGGAAAAAAATGTTTACTAATGAAGGTAAATAGTAGAATAAGTTGAAGAAGGGCTTCCATGTCCCTTGCCGCTTGCAAACATTGAGTCTACTTCGCTTGCCGACAGAGTTCCTAAACCTTCAAATTGATTTCCCTGTCCAATATATACTTCATTTAGAATGCCGATAATGCGGTTATGTACTAACACGTTTGTGATCACACAATTGATTCCGTTTAGTCTTGTTTCTTTTCGCTTTGAGGCAAAAATAACATTCACCATAATATCTCATGTAAAAATATATAAAGCAAAACTATACTCTAATGTATAATAAGATGAAAATAATAGCGAAAAGGTTCTAATTTTGTGGATATTACAATTTTAAGAAATTAGTTTTTTTCTCACTTTTCTGTGTAATAGTTACAGATATATTTACCCAGTAACTGATTACATATTATGAAACTATACTTAGTCGTTGAACGATGCCGTTGCAGACGATTTAATGAGGTATGCGAACTGGTGAATGAGCGCGAGAATTGGAGCGTCTCCAGGTAGCCCAGATCCAAACTGTCACCGCTACTTCCCACTCAACCGGTGACGCGGTTATTTCGGTACGGTATCTTGAGTATTGTCCCTATCATGACACGTGCTTTCATTAAGCTTAATCGGAATAAGCATTTTATTTTTATTTTTTGTTATTAACAAAGAAGAATACGGAATTGTGTTCCAGTTATAAGAGATAAAGAGGTGATACATTTTATTTTTATTTTTTGTTATTAACAAAGAAGAATACGGAATTGTGTTCCAGTTATAAGAGGTAAAGAGGTGATACATTTTATTTTTATTTTTTGTTATTAACAAAGAAGAATACAGAATTGTGTTCCAGTTATAAGAGGTAAAGAGGTGATACATTATATTTTTATTTTTTGTTATTAACAAAGGAGAATACGGAATTGTGTTCCAGTTATAAGAGGTAAAGAGGTGATACATTTTGTTTTTATTTTTTGTTATTAACAAAGAAGAATACGGAATTGTGTTCCAGTTATAAGAGGTAAAGAGGTGATACATTTTATTTTTATTTTTTGTTATTAACAAAGAAGAATACGGAATTGTGTTCCAGTTATAAGAGGTAAAGAGGTGATACATTTTATTTTTATTTTTGTTATTAACAAAGAAGAATACGGAATTGTGTTCCAGTTATAAGAGGTAAAGAGGTGATACATTTTATTTTTATTTTCTGTTATTAACAAAGAAGAATACGGAATTGTGTTTCAGTTATAAGAGGTAAAGAGGTGATACATTTTATTTTTATTTTTTGTTATTAACAAAGAAGAATACGGAATTGTGTTCCAGTTATAAGAGGTAAAGGATGATACATTTTATTTTTATTTTTGTTATTAACAAAGAAGAATACGGAATTGTGTTCCAGTTATAAGAGGTAAAGAGGTGATACATTTTATTTTTATTTTCTGTTATTAACAAAGAAGAATACGGAATTGTGTTCCAGTTATAAGAGGTAAAGAGGTGATACATTTTATTTTTAATTTTTTGTTATTAACAAAGAAGAATACGGAATTGTGTTCCAGTTATAAGAGGTAAAGAGGTGATACATTTCATTTTTATTTTTTGTTATTAACAAAGACGAATACAGAATTGTGTTCCAGTTATAAGAGGTAAAGAGGTGATACATTTTATTTTTATTTTTTGTTATTAACAAAGAAGAATACGGAATTGTGTTCCAGTTATAAGAGATAAAGAGGTGATACATTTCATTTTTATTTTTTGTTATTAACAAAGACGAATACGGAATTGTGTTCCAGTTATAAGAGGTAAAGAGGTGATACATTTTATTTTTATTTTTTGTTATTAACAAAGAAGAATACAGAATTGTGTTCCAGTTATAAGAGGTAAAGAGGTGATACATTTTATTTTTATTTTTTGTTATTAACAAAGAAGAATACGGAATTGTGTTCCAGTTATAAGAGGTAAAGAGGTGATACATTTTATTTTTATTTTTTGTTATTAACAAAGAAGAATACGGAATTATGTTCCAGTTATAAGAGGTAAAGAGGTGATACATTTCATTTTTATTTTTTGTTATTAACAAAGAAGAATACGGAATTGTGTTCCAGTTATAAGAGATAAAGAGGTGATACATTTTATTTTTATTTTTTGTTATTAACAAAGACGAATACAGAATTGTGTTCCAGTTATAAGAGATAAAGAGGTGATACATTTTATTTTTATTTTTTGTTATTAACAAAGACGAATACGGAATTGTGTTCCAGTTATAAGAGGTAAAGAGGTGATACATTTTATTTTTATTTTTTGTTATTAACAAAGAAGAATACGGAATTGTGTTCCAGTTATAAGAGGTAAAGAGGTGATACATTTTATTTTTATTTTTTCTTATTAACAAAGAAGAATACGGAATTGTGTTCCAGTTATAAGAGGTAAAGAGGTGATACATTTTATTTTTATTTTTTGTTATTAACAAAGAAGAATACGGAATTGTGTTCCAGTTATAAGAGGTAAAGAGGTGATACATTTCATTTTTATTTTTCGTTATTAACAAAGAAGAATACGGAATTGTGTTCCAGTTATAAGAGATAAAGAGGTGATACATTTTATTTTTATTTTTTGTTATTAACAAAGAAGAATACAGAATTGTGTTCCAGTTATAAGAGGTAAAGAGGTGATACATTATATTTTTATTTTTTGTTATTAACAAAGAAGAATACGGAATTGTGTTCCAGTTATAAGAGGTAAAGAGGTGATACATTATATTTTTATTTTTTGTTATTAACAAAGAAGAATACGGAATTGTGTTCCAGTTATAAGAGGTGAAGAGGTGATACATTTCATTTTTATTTTTTGTTATTAACAAAGAAGAATACGGAATTGTGTTCCAGTTATAAGAGATAAAGAGGTGATACATTTCATTTTTATTTTTTGTTATTAACAATGAAGAATACAGAATTGTGTTCCAGTTATAAGAGGTAAAGAGGTGATACATTTTATTTTTATTTTTTGTTATTAACAAAGAAGAATACGGGATTGTGTTCCAGTTATAAGAGGTAAAGAGGTGATACATTTTATTTTTATTTTTTGTTATTAACAAAGAAGAATACGGAATTGTGTTCCAGTTATAAGAGGTAAAGAGGTGATACATTTCATTTTTATTTTTTATTATTAACAAAGACGAATACAGAATTGTGTTCCAGTTATAAGAGGTAAAGAGGTGATACATTTTATTTTTATTTTTTGTTATTAACAAAGAAGAATACGGAATTGTGTTCCAGTTATAAGAGGTAAAGAGGTGATACATTTTATTTTTATTTTTTGTTATTAACAAAGAAGAATACAGAATTGTGTTCCAGTTATAAGAGGTAAAGAGGTGATACATTTTATTTTAATTTTTTGTTATTAACAAAGAAGAATACGGAATTGTGTTCCAGTTATAAGAGGTAAAGAGGTGATACATTTTATTTTTATTTTTTGTTATTAACAAAGAAGAATACGGAATTGTGTTCCAGTTATAAGAGGTAAAGAGGTGATACATTTTATTTTTATTTTTTGTTATTAACAAAGATGAATACGGAATTGTGTTCCAGTTATAAGAGGTAAAGAGGTAATACATTTTATTTTTATTTTTTGTTATTAACAAAGAAGAATACGGAATTGTGTTCCAGTTATAAGAGGTAAAGAGGTGATACATTTTATTTTTATTTTTTGTTATTAACAAAGAAGAATACAGAATTGTGTTCCAGTTATAAGAGGTAAAGAGGTGATACATTTTATTTTTATTTTTTGTTATTAACAAAGAAGAATACGGAATTGTGTTCCAGTTATAAGAGGTAAAGAGGTGATACATTTTATTTTTAAAATAGAAATCACTGTCAAATCAAGCAGTTATAAAATAATAGAGTAAAACACAAAAATATACAAGTTATTTTTGTAACCGCAACATTTATTTCTAGCTAGGGTTTGACATCTGTAGTATCATCGGTACTATAATATAATAAGGTGTATATTATAAAGATCTTTGTTAGTGCTTGGGGTTGTTAATATTTGCCGTTCCTAATATTTATAGCACTTCATATTTGCAGTTCCTAATACTTGGCGTACCTAATATTTGCAGTTCCTATTACTTGGCGTATCTAATATTTGCAGCCAAGAGCAAACAACGTAATTAATGAAGAGTTTAGAGTATTTGCAGTTCCTAATACTTGGAGCACCTAATATTTGCAGTTCCTATTACTTGGCGTATCTAATATTTCCAGCCAAGATCAAACAACGTAATTAATGAAGAGTTTAGAGTATTTGCAGTTCCTAATACTTGGCGTACCTAATATTTGCAGTTCCTATTACTTGGCGTATCTAATATTTTCAGCCAAGAGCAAACAACGTAATTAATGAAGAGTTTAGAGTATTTGCAGTTCCTAATACTTGGCGTACCTAATATTTGCAGTTCCTATTACTTGGCGTATCTAATATTTCCAGCCAAGTGCAAACAACGTAATTAATGAAGAGTTTAGATTATTTGCAGTTCCTAAAATTTGGCGTATCTAATATTTCCAGCCAAGATCAAACAACGTAATTAATGAAGAGTTTAGATTATTTGCAGTTCCTAAAATTTGGCGTATCTAATATTTCCAGCCAAGAGCAAACAACGTAATGAATGAAGAGTTTAGATTATTTGCAGTTCCTAAAATTTGGCGTATCTAATATTTCCAGCCAAGATCAAACAACGTAATTAATGAAGAGTTTAGATTATTTGCAGTTCCTAAAATTTGGCGTATCTAATATTTCCAGCCAAGAGCAAACAACGTAATTAATGAAGAGTTTAGAGTATTTGCAGTTCCTAATACTTGGCGTACCTAATATTTGCAGTTCCTATTACTTGGCGTATCTAATATTTCCAGCCAAGAGCAAACAACGTAATTAATGAAGAGTTTAGAGTATTTGCAGTTCCTAATACTTGGCGTACCTAATATTTGCAGTTCCTATTACTTGGCGTATCTAATATTTGCAGCCAAGATCAAACAACGTAATTAATGAAGAGTTTAGATTATTTGCAGTTCCTAAAATTTGGCGTATCTAATATTTCCAGCCAAGATCAAACAACGTAATTAATGAAGAGTTTAGATTATTTGCAGTTCCTAATATTTGGCGTACCTAATATTAATTTGCAGCTCCTAAAACTTGGCGTACCTAATATTTGCAGCCAAGAGCAAACAACGTAATTAATGAAGAGTTTAGAGTATTTGCAGTTCCTAATATTTGGCGTACCTAATATTAATTTGCAGTTCCTAAAACTGGGCGTACCTAATATTAATTTGCAATTCCTTAAAATTGCGAACCTAATATTTCCAGCCAAGAGCAAACAACGTAATTAATGAAGAGTTTAGTGTATTTGCAGTTCCTAATACTTGGCGTATGTATAAATAATTCGCAGTTACTAAAACTTGGCGTACCTAATATTTGCAGCCAAGACAAACAACGTAATTAATGAAGAATTTAGTGTATTTGCAGTTCCTAATACTTGGCGTACGTATAATTAATTCGCAGTTACTAAAACTTGGCGTACCTAATATTTGCAGCCAAGACAAACAACGTAATTAATGAAGAGTTTTAGTGTATTTGCAGTTCCTAATACTTGGCGTACGTATAATTAATTCGCAGTTACTAAAACATGGCGTACCTAATATTTGCAGCCAAGACAAACAACGTAATTAATGAAGAGTTTAGTGTATTTGCAGTTCCTAATACTTGGCGTACGTATAATTAATTCGCAGTTACTAAAACTTGGCGTACCTAATATTTGCAGCCAAGACAAACAACGTAATTAATGAAGAGTTTTAGTGTATTTGCAGTTCCTAATACTTGGCGTACGTATAATTAATTCGCAGTTACTAATACTTGGCGTACCTAATATTTGAAGCCAAGACAAACAACGTAATTAATGAAGAGTTAAGAGTATTTACTTTTGAAACTGCAGAGAATCATGTAAGGCTATTGTTTGTTTATGAGAGTGATTAACATATTCGAATTTTTTGCTTCTTATGAAATTCATAATGGCGTACCCAACGTGCGCAACGTGCGGTTTATTTTAGCAGTCAAAATATTTTCGAAAGTAAAGTATTTTATTTATTTTGACTCTTTTTGGAACACTCAATGAACGATTTGGTAATAAATGACCCGGTTTTATGTTGAATTAATCAAGGTTTTTTTATTGAGCTGTCAAGATTTTTAAAACAGTCAAGGTTTGTATTGAGGACGGTTATAAATTCTTGTTTTGCCTTGTTGAATTAAACGGTTCAACGGATCTGTTTTATTTCCTACTTTTTTCGGTTTGTTCCATTTCCAAATAGCTGTGTGATAAGCTATATTGGGTTGGCATGTGTTCCCGCCCATGCAGTAATTTTGCCAACCTCTATCCCTACTCCAACACCCAGGGTTATTTATTTTTCGCGAATGTTATATTGCTTGGTTTTTTATGGCCGTATAGATAATCCAGAGATGTTCGTGCTTCGGCACGCTTGACGAGGAAATAAAGTGTGTTCTATTGTTGCTAATAAGGAGTTAGTTATACTGCTCCAAGTATTGCTTAAGCCTGCAACACGAAAATGCAGATCGTAAAGGCAGATTTAGTGTAAATAAAAGGAGCTGTATTACTAGTTATTTTAGCAGATTACGTTGGTGATTTTATGTTGTTTATTTACAGGTCTTACTGATTTAGCAATCGAAAGTTAGCCAAATGTTTGGAGTTTGTTTATATTGTAGAAAACAAATTATGTTTTCTAGTAGTCTATAAAACAAAAAGGTGTATAATTAGCTTAGTAGGAAGAATTGGTCACGAGTACATCGTCTGTACCATTGTATCTTAATAGTGAATAGATTTATGTCATGAAAGTTAGCGGTGGTGGCACTTGTCTGCAGGAAAGTCTCTAATTCCAAATGCCGGAAGACCTCATTTCACTTATATAATCGTGCGTTATCTAAGGTTGTGTATATTCCATGTGTTTCCATGTGTATATCATACGTCACAGATACAGACCTATACAAATAGGCCCTGCTTCTCATCTTTCTCACCGGGGGACATCTTCGTCCTTGTGTTATTCCTGCCTAGGATTCACAATCCTTTTTCCTTACAAGAGATATATTGTATTATTGACTAAGTGTACATCCAATATGTGGAAGTAAACAGAATACAAAATCTAAACCGTTTAAATAAACGTGTATACTGTTAACTTTAGTAGTATATTTTAAAATTAAAACTGACCTCAACCTCGTCTTCCCAAGTTCTCACTCCAATTATCGTTGTGTATTTTTCTATGAATTTTTAGTCGGTGTGAAATAATTTCTTAAAAAATTGTTTGTATAAACATATGTTTTAAAAAAATATGTAAATTGTTTATGTGTAAGTATTTTTCAAATGAAAAACAGGAGAAATATACTTGATAAATAAGCAAAGTAGAACTGTCAACAAACTACCCTAGAAGGAAGTGGAGCTCCCCTATACGCCAAGCTATGTAGTGCTCTATACCCATGGGTCGGCGAAAGTCTAGCGGAAATCTGGTCACCTGAAATAGAGTAAAACTAGCTGTGTTTCCTGCTCGCAGTTTTCATTCAGAATTAATTCCACAATCGCCACTAACCAAGTGGTTTCAATAAAGCAAATATTAAAAAGATTACCATTGTATTAGTTTTTTGCGTTAGTTACTAACTTTTTTCGCTACTATTTACAGAAAGCATCTAAATGAAACTGAAATTGGAGTACAAACATAATAATCATAATAATAATAAAACACTGCGATTGTTCTTTTGAAATTAGATATGTTTTGTAACTTTATATTTATTTAATTAATTTTTTTTATGCCTGTATTAAATTACAATTTTTAAATTACAGTATTAGTACAACTGGAATTGTGAAGTGCCATTGTTATCTACTTTTTTCCTGTATTTCTTGTTTTAGTTACTGTACGTTTTTCTCTACATGTTACATTCCTTTATACATTACATTGTATATTTTTCTGTGTTTTATTCAAAAAGTGATGTTTATTCACAACCTTTACAAAATTAAAACATAATACTAGTTTGATAGTTTTGCTATTTAAACAACCGCGCCAGTCCGTTTGTGGCGGATAATCGAGATTCTACTTTGTATAAAATTACAAGCTGTGGCGTAAAAAAATCTCGTGAATTTTCGTATTTGAATACCTGTTATTTAGGTCTATTGAAGAATGCTTTAATGCCATTTAAATTAGGAAAAACTGTCCGTATGAAACAACCTGAAGAAACGACGAAAAGAAAAACAATATTTTATACGCAATAATTTATTAAATTGACCCGACCGTCAATTTCTCTAGGCACCTGCCATTGTACCAGTAAAGTGAATATAAATATTTGCTTTTAAAGTCTAATAAACACCTAGCATTGTACTGATAGTTTTCAGTTATATTCTGTAATTTGAAATTGGCCTTTAACTTATTGGAAACAAATTCCATATTCTTTCATTAACAGAATGAGATTTCAGTTTTACCTCAGTTTTTTTTTGCAAGTGCTTGTTATACTCCTGTGATGTCTCATTTCATAATCAACATTTAGAAATATTTTCCATGGTTTTGTAGTAGGAAAAGCATTCTAAGATACATTCAAAAAATATTTTATATGTATGCTTTTTATTCTAGCCCGAAAACCAGTCATATATTTATTAATTTTCAAAATTTTAATTGTAACTTTAATCACTTACTATATGTCAATTGACTGTAGTCAGCGTCTCAAGATTCTTTAATCTGGAAAGTCTATCTATAATTCATGGATCAAATTTTCTTGTAAGAACAAATAAAATAGAAAATTTTGAATTGCAGTTCTGCCAAAATTTCTCTATTTTTAATTTTCTGGATAATCGTAAGATTGACATATTCTGGCATCTTTTTACAACTGCTAGTCTGAGTGTAAAATTATGGTTGGCAGTGCTCACGAATCTAAATCTAGCTGGACACAAGGACGTATTTAATTGCCTTGCTTAATACTATTTAATGGTAGACTTTAGTGTTTTCTCATTTATTTTCTGTATGATTTTCTATAATTATTTGTATTTCTCATGTAATAAAGATGGAGTCATATTTTTTTCTATCTGCTATTAATATTTACCCCACTCCCAGTTACCAAAATGTAACCATACTCCTTATGAATAAAATGTAACCATACTCCTTATGAATAAAATGTAACCATACTCTCTCTAATTGAAGTCTAGCCTAACCGTACTATCTGCTATTAATATTTACCCTACTCCCAGTTACCAAAATGTAACCATGCTCCCTATGACTCTCTCTTGATAAAATTTAACGATGCCATTAAAATTTAACCGTACTCTGTTTTATTAATATGTAACCGTACTATTTGTTATTAAATAAGAAAACCTAATCAAATTTTGAGACACACACATTCCTCTCTTCCTTTTTTTCTCTGTCACATATTCTTACATTGACCACTTTGCTTTCCATGATCCACTGCAAGGTGTTCCTCTTTAAAATTTTTAATGTTCAAAATTGAAATTTTCTTTTTAAACTTTTTTATTTTACTTAAACTCTTCTAGACCTTTAAAAGAATTATATTAATGTATAAAATAGTTTTAACTCTTTGATTATTGAAACATTTAAAATTTTAAAAATTAATTTTACCTCAATAGCTAATAGATTTCATAATTTTAATAGATTTTATAACGACCAATCATGGACAAAACCTCAACCTAAAGATAGTTGTTGAACATTTACTTAGCGTTTCTATTCACTTAGAAAGTCATCCTCAGGAGCTAATGTATGGTAAGAAAACAATGTATATTGTCAATGAGAACATACAAATTTACAAATTACAAAATAAATACCAATAACACAACAATGAAATAAAATAAAACCAAAAGTCAACATTTCAATGTAAACACACATGGTCAACTGTATCTCTGTCAAGGAATCTTGTAAATTTTAATTTACTTTCGTTAGGCTTTAGTAACATTCCCACTATCCGAGCTGTATGTAACACCTAGAACCAAATCCTATTTACAGGTTTCTCAGTAACGTTTTATGGTTCTTTCTCATAGCGAGAAATTCGAGGTTTATTGGCGTTCTACCTGATGAATTCCATCTTGAATTTCGATATCGTTGTTTGAAGTTTACCGGTATCTGCTAGTTTGTATTCATATTTTGTCTGTACAGCAAAATTTCAATTTTGTGTTTAGTTTTTTTTTTAATGTAACTCATGTTAATGTGCTTCGTTAATTGTTTGGTAATCCACACATAATAGTGTAAACAAAGTGTCACATCCCATCCGATATTTTTCTTTTCATATTAGTAAAATAATTGAAGATTTTTTTTGAGAAGGTTTACGGTTCAGCGGGGGTTCGTTTTGTTTTAAAACTAAAAGTAAAGAAAATTAAAAACTTTAGAACACTTTTTCTTACTATTTAAATTTTTTTTCTATTTTTACACGATTTTAACATCATTAACACGTCTTAGATTTCAACAAACTTTACATCAATTAATATATTAAAATAGATATTGAAAAAAACTGTGTAGATTATTTTATTAAAGAGAAAAGTTAGTTTTATTGTTATATAAAAATTTTGTGGCTTGTATTACATTACAGCTTATTGTAAAATAAATAAATGACTCTAGAGACTATAAAATCCTTGGATCGAATTTCTTCTCACAATTACTTACCAGGAGTGGCTTTTATATTATTAGTTTTTTTCTACAAGTGAACAAACTTTTTACGGATTAGGATGAGTTAATACCTTGGTAGTAATTATGTATTTTATGCCCATGGTGAGAAATTAATATTGAATTTAAATTCAGTTGTATTATGTCACAATAGTTAATTATTACTGTTTTGTACGACTTTTTACGTTCTTGAAATATGCAGTTAAATATATTTTTGATACGTATATGTTTTTATTGCAGAGAACTTTCAACAAATTTTGGAGAAGTTTTATTTTGTTCCAATTAAACTACTGATATCTTTGCTTTAAGCCAATTAATTTATCTTTTTCAGATCGTTAACCTTATTAAAATGCAAAGAACATTCTTGGACATTTCAAGGTCATGCTCGTAGGAAGAACAGCTGACAGATTTGTATACAGGGAGCTACAATAAACCAGATAATCAGTTCTATTTGTAAAATGAATTTTTTACTCTAAATGTTCCAAAATGATATAAATTTATCACTTTGTCAAGATACCCTTTAACCATTCTACGTAAGGAGTTATGTTTAAGGATTTTGGTGGCTTTTCCTCTAAAAGAACTTGAGAGTTTTAACATTGTGTTTTTGGAACATAATTCATTTGTGTAGAAATAGGTTTAACGGGTGGTAAATTTATGTAGAAATAGGTTTAACGGGTGGTAAATTTGTGTAGAGATAGGTTTAACGGGTGGTAAATTTATGTAGAAATAGGTTTAACGGGTGGTAAATTTATGTAGAAATAGGTTTAACGGGTGGTAAATTTATGTAGAGATGGGTTTAACGGGCGGTAAATTTATGTAGAAATAGGTTTAACGGGTGGTAAATTTATGTAGAAATAGGTTTAACTGGTGGTAAATTTATGTAGAGATAGGTTTAACGGGCGGTAAATTTATGTAGAAATAGGTTTAACGGGTGGTAAATTTATGTAGAAATAGGTTTAACGGGTGGTAAATGTATGTAGAAATAGGTTTAACGGGTGGTAAATTTATGTAGAGATAGGTTTAACGGGCGGTAAATTTATGTAGAAATAGGTTTAACGGGTGGTAAATTTATGTAGAGATAGGTTTAACGTGTGGTAAATTTATGTAGAAATAGGTTTAACGTGTGGTAAATTTATGTAGAAATAGGTTTAACGGGTGGTAAATTTATGTAGAGATAGGTTTAACGTGTGGTAAATTTATGTAGAAATAGGTTTAACGGGTGGTAAATTTATGTAGAAATAGGTTTAACGTGTGGTAAATTTATGTAGAAATAGGTTTAACGGGCGGTAAATTTACCAGTCACTATAATTTCAAAAGATTTTACAAATATGTTGTTTAATTGCGTAGCCTACTAGACATTTGGTTAACCGTGATCAGCCAATACGTGTTTTTTTTAGTGTTAGTCTGCCATGGAAAACTTTTGTTTGTTTAATATTTTATAATTAAATGAGTTTTTGTTTATAGACATACTTAGACGACTATAGAAAAAAATAATAGTTCGCAGTTTAATTTTCTGCAACTCTTACAGCTGCCATTTTTATTTTGTAAAACATGATTATTTTTCGGAGGGTTTGAAATAACTTGTACTAATCATCCAAAACCGGTAAACCGGCCCGGTAAAACAGAAAACATTTCATTTTTTGGCTTTGGTTACATAAAACCCACTAAAGGCTTAATTCGACTACTTTTCGTGGTACCGTCCACTTCATCACATGCATTCTCACCATCACATGAAAAATGCAAAATAATAATAATAAATAAAAATCGCTATTATGATGACGTAAGTTGGGAATATTTTTGTTTTTATTTCGTGAATTTGCCCCTACTGAATACGAATGTGCTGCAAACCTTACCTACCTTAACAAAAAAATACTTTTTGGTAAAATTAATTTTGCGTGTTATTGACAATACGCGTTTTTAATTATTTTTCATTTTAAACTTACTCGTTTTTTAGTGTGTAACACGAATATTAACTTTTTCCCGCGGAAAACATGAAAAGTTTTTTTTCATCAGAATTTAGTTTGGACTGTTTTGGAAAGTTGAGCGATCCAGCTTTTCATTTTAATAATTAATCTAACCTAACTTTAGCGTGTTTCTGCGAAAAAACAAGCTAAAGTTACGATTAGTAGCCTATTAGTTGATATACTATTATATGAAAAGGTAAATATTTAAATTCTGGAATTAATTCAACGTCTGCTTCCCCAGAGTAATACCTTTTGCCAGGTAACGTCACAACTGGCCATAAAGTATACACTTTATGAGTATATTTTAATAGTGGCCGCGAAAAATAAATTTGATAATCTAACCTAGCCTAACTTAAAAATAGTTAATAACCTAATTGTATGGTGTCTTCGAGAAAACAAGCTAAAATTGGGTTTAGTTATATTACTACTTAAAGAAAAAGATAAATATTTACATCTGGAAACTAATTAGATGTCTGTTTCTGCGTAGTAATACTTTTTACCCAAACAAGTAATCCCAAATAAAATGTGAAAAAATAAAATTTTCCGTAATTTCCGCGAAAAATAAAACAGATATTCATGTTCTACACACAAGACCGAGTAAATTTAAAATAAAAAATAACAAAAAAAACTCATTGTCAATAGCATGCATTCATTACGTAAAAGTAAGTTTTTCTTAGGCTCTGTAATATTTGGCGCAAGAATAATTTCAGATTCGTGTTCAGCATGGTCAAATTGATCAGAAATAAAAACATTCTCCGATTAGAGCTTAATATTTACAGTTTTTTTTTAAATAGGAGGATGATTTCCTTCAATACAGTTAAATCTACTAGACACTGCTAAGCTTAATATTATTGTCACGGAAGCTGTACTGTGTTACGAAGTATCGCTAATGATAAAAACATGTGCTTGTTACTACAGAATATTTTAAAAATAATACAGGAACGGACGAATGGTGATTTATCATTGACCCGGTGATGACCCTGAGTCTTGTACAATGAAAGTAAACTTTCAGGAATACGAGCAAAAAAGTCAGCCTCTTCAGAGAAGAAGTTGTCAGAGAATAAACTGTTTATATCCTAATTGCAATAGGAGCCTGTAGTAATTGTCAATGGGGTGAGGACTCAGACACCGGTTGGTCAGGGTGATATTTTGACCAGCACCACCTGGCCTTTAAAGTCCAGTAAAATATACCCGAACTACACAAGCTTTTTGTTTTATAAATATTTTATTTTAAGACTATGTTATTATTAAAATGTAGTCGAAAATTTCTTTTTATATCTTTTCGAAACAAAAGCTTTTTTTTAAAAAAATCGTCAAACTAATATTTTGTGAATATGTTTGGCTAATTGCATTATAACATAAAACAACATAGCATTTAGAAGAAAATTAGCCTAAAGTGTGTAACTATGAATAAGGACGCATGACCGACAACGAGACACGGTGCACTACAAGGTTAACAACATCTATCTCTACTGCAAGGGATAAAATTGAGAAACAGCATCGTTGGTTTAATGACAGGATGTAAACAAATGTATAAGGAATTATATTTTCTCATATGCTGGATTACATTACGTGAACTGAATTAGTTCTGATTCTACATATTACTTGAACGTCTCTAAATTATTTTTTCGCGGTGATATTTAAGAAAAAAAATGTTTTCTCGCTTAGGCTTTAAAAAATTCTTACTCGTTAGACAAAAATAGAATGATTTTAAATGAGTTATTTTTTTGTAAAACATATTTATTAGCATTAGCGCGACTGTGGACGATGACGTAACTACAAATATTTTGGTTGAAATTGTCATCAGACAGTCGGTAAGAGAGAAAGATAAACTTATAATTGTACAATTATTTTCCTAAGATGTTTATTGTAAGGATCTGTAGAACAAATATAAATAAACCACACTGAACGTACTAGGACCTTATTTATACATTTTCATTGCAGGACTTTAATACGTTTACTTAATTTTTTTTAAGAAAAAAACACTTTACCATTCATGAATTAACTATTCGTTTCATAATTGATTTTTTCATTTTTTCTTTCTTTGTTCTGTAATGTATTACTTCTTTGGTATGTTCTTCTTTTTCTTTGAAACAAATAAACTTACAGTTATAAAATTGTATTATTTTGATGCCAAATTGTTTGTAATTTTATAATTTTTTTTCAATACAATTTTTTATAAAATTTTGATATAAACGTTTTTAGATAGTTTTCTTAGTTAATTGAGATAAATTATAAGATGAAAGGCCAACCTGGATGGGATCCATGTGCCAATATACACGTTCGTTTTGTGAATTAAAGCGTTTCACAACAGTGAAAATCGTTGTAGCTCTTATTCACTTGTCTGGAATAAATAGCTACTCATTTTAATATGAATATGTGATAAAAAAAAAAATAAGCTGAATTTGACTTGTATTCAACAGTGCTACATCAGCTTGAAGAGTAGTTATGCAAACTTTTAGAGATATTTATTGCGTTTGGAACATCCTTTTTTTATATCAATAGAATGGCTTCAGTATAAACAAAAAACCCCTTGGCTATATAGAAAATAAATACAGTATTACAAAGGAAGCACATTTTTCTAACATAATTAGCACTGTGAAAGGCAGTCAGACGTTTGAAAGACTATTTTAATGTAACTTACCTATCGTATTTATTTCGTACGTAATAAATTCAGTTGTGTGTATAAATAATTTAACGTTCACAATTTGCCCAATGTAGGCTACATAGTCACAAATCTGAGCCATTTTCTTAAATTGGTAGATTACATAGAGAGTAAATTAAGATTACATGAATTTTGATTTTTAATAATTGGTTTTTACTTTATATCTTTAAAATGTGTTACTCTGCAAATACAGCAATTAAAATAATTATTCCCAGAATAATAATTATAAAAAGAAAAATACAATATGTAAATTCTGAATTGTCTTGTAAAATGAATTATTAGTCTAAGGTTAGTCATAGGCCTACAGGGTGACCGAAAAAACTGGACGATTTTAAAAACTTGACTAATTCATTATGTTGTTAATTATAAACTATATTACATTAAAATATTTATCCACTTTTGCCATTTACCCCCACAACCGCTCAAATCTGGCGACCTTGGAGGCCCCGTGAAAAATGATCCTTCCTGGAAACATACGACGGCACCACGACCGTGTGCGATGGGGCCATCTGCTGGAAATAAACATTGCATGGATGAAATAATAAGTATTCTTGAAAACTTATTAGCAGTGACTTACGAGTTAGGCCTTCTTGGCGACTTACTTCGGCTACGAATCGAATCTTGCCTAACCATTTGTGTTTTGCGGCGTCATAGCAGACTTAATTCCACCAGGAGACTTCTGTTCACGCAAAAAGGCCGCTGTTTAGCCATGATACTCACTATTTCGTATATACGCATCGGAAGCAAACATACGGGGTTGTACGTCCTGTACTCCATGAATAATGAAATGGCATCATATGAAGAGGTGATAGCAGTTCCTCCTACAAAGACAGCCGCGTGAGTACTAGCCATTTCAGAAACGTCCGTTTTTTTCGGTCATTGTACTATGCATTTTTTTTAACTCCTGATAATTCCTTAGATTTGATACAAACCTATTGTGTACAATTACAACTCATTTATAAAAATGTTTATGCAACAAAACAAAATTCTTATAATTGCGATGTTTTCAGGCATGTATAGACGACAATTTAGACATGGTAGAGTTCCTTGTAGAGAATGGAGCCGATGTAAATAGAGGTGACAATGAAGGTTGGACACCATTACATGCCACAGCCTCATGTGGTTTTATCAGTATAGCCAAGTAAGTTGAAATTATACAATAAACTTTTACTAGATTTTATTTAAAAATATAATAAGAAAAATGTGGTTAAAGTAGATCATATACACATCCATATGCACAGACTAACACATGCGCAAAGACACACATATTTACTTGAAACAATATTGATTGATTGTATATTTCATTTCAAGAACTGTTTGATTATTTGCTACATACATTTTTCAAAAATATAGACTGTATAGTTATGTAAAAGAGCTAATTACAGAATAAGTTAAAAACTTTTGAAATGCAGTACTCCTATAAGGGATGAGTAACATTTTTATGTTGCTCCAATAATGGTTTAATTTTTTATTTAAATATTTTTTTTGTAAGATAGTAATACAAAGTGTGAACAGTTGGATCATCCATATTTCTTGATAGATCATATTTTTATTGAACTGTAGAGTATGTAATTAATAGATAACACATTTAAAATTTAGTAAACTCTGAATAAAATTAGCCATGTATATATTCTACAAATGTAACTTTTTTAGCGTAATTCGCTTCTTGTAAATATTAAATTTAAAATCGTTTATTAGTTTTAAAAATAGTGTGTATGAAATTTGTGATATTTTTCAAATTATATTTTACAACTGGAAGATAGTTTAAAATATAACATGTACAATAAAAGTGAAATCGGATAAGAAATTAAATGTTTATTTATCTATCTCATATAAAACATTATTGTTAGAAGTTGAATATGGTTTGACTGTAGATATATGAATTTGAAAAATATAGATATTTCAAATGAATTTTAAATTCTGATTGAAATTAATTTTTAAATAACTTCTACTAATAAAATTAATTAATATTTTTTATTGAAAGAATGGTAGAACCACTAAAAACTTAAGTATTAACACCAAGACCTTTAAACTTCAAAATGCCATAATGATTTCTAGTTCAACTTATTTCCTGCTTTGATTTCATGTTCTTTAAAATGTTATTAATTTTGCTGGCAACAGAATCCTTATGCACTGTAATTTACATAAGTGGCACAAAATCTAATTAAAATGTGAGAACAATAGAGGAAAGATAATGTCGTTGAGAGTATTTTTTACTTCTTCAAGGTTTTGTATATTTACACGATCCCTTCATTGCTGCACCACCATTAAACTATATTCATCCTCGCCCAACCATATTTTTTCAGTCAAGTCCGAGTTACAGAAAAAATCGAATTCCTTTAAATTCTCTCATTCCTGTTACATTATCTGAACAGAAGATTTCTAGGTAGCCTTCACATGTTATATAACAAGAATAAATTTGCTTTGTGTAACAAATACACAGTTCGTTATGTCACCGTTGTTGTCTACAAGTATAATATATGCTTCTGTGTTACTAACAATTTTCTTCCACTTATCTTCACACACACACACACACACACAATTTCATTTCGTATGAGTTTGATAAAGTATGTATGTGGTATTCAAAGCATTTTTCTGTTGTTTGATTTAGTTTTTTGTATCAACCCCAATTGTTATTCTTAAAATAGCTCTGAAATTGTCACATTAATGATTGACCCTTCATCATTATTACCTGTCAATGAATTTGCTAGGTGTCCTCAAGGCTTGATTGTTTTATCTATTAGAAATAATTTTTGACTGTTTTCTTGCATTTGTTTCGCCTTGAATAATTCAAAGCATTCGGTATGCATAGTGAATATTTTTTTTTTTTTTTAAATTCTTGTATTATTTTTCTAGTGGAATGGTTCCTGTAACTGATTTTAATATTTTGTTACCATATTTTCTGGTTGCATCGTTTGTGAGTAGAGGACACTTCTGTTTCTATACTGCCCTATTGTTACTATGCAATTGACAACTCTTATATAAAGGTACTTACAAACATACCACACACTGTGCAACAACTGTTCTTTAAAATTTAATGTTCATCAGTTATTTCCTACAACACTTATTTTTAACTATAAATACACAATTTTAAATAATAAATTCCAAAAGAAATTAAAAATTGTTGACTTAGAGATGTTCCTTAGTTGGATATGAAATCAAGCGACAACCCTATCAATACAATTTGCAGTGCAAACACTGTTGCATGTGTGCATATATATAAATATATATACATATATGTGTGTGTGTGTGTGTGTGTGTGTGTGTGTGTGTGTGTGTGTGTGTGTGTGTGTGTGTGTGTGTGTGTGTGTGTGTGTGTGTGTGTGTGTGTGTGTGTGTGTGTGTGTGTGTGTGTGTGTGTGTGTGTGTGTGTGTGTGTGTGTGTGTGTGTGTGTGTGTGTGTGTGTGTGTGTGTGTGTGTGTGTGTGTGTGTGTGTGTGTGTGTGTGTGTGTGTGTGTGTGTGTGTGTGTGTGTGTGTGTGTGTGTGTGTGTGTGTGTGTGTGTGTGTGTGTGTGTGTGTGTGTGTGTGTGTGTGTGTGTGTGTGTGTGTGTGTGTGTGTGTGTGTGTGTGTGTGTGTGTGTGTGTGTGTGTGTGTGTGTGTGTGTGTGTGTGTGTGTGTGTGTGTGTGTGTGTGTGTGTGTGTGTGTGTGTGTGTGTGTGTGTGTGTGTGTGTGTGTGTGTGTGTGTGTGTGTGTGTGTGTGTGTGTGTGTGTGTGTGTGTGTGTGTGTGTGTGTGTGTGTGTGTGTGTGTGTGTGTGTGTGTGTGTGTGTGTGTGTGTGTGTGTGTGTGTGTGTGTGTGTGTGTGTGTGTGTGTGTGTGTGTGTGTGTGTGTGTGTGTGTGTGTGTGTGTGTGTGTGTGTGTGTGTGTGTGTGTGTGTGTGTGTGTGTGTGTGTGTGTGTGTGTGTGTGTGTGTGTGTGTGTGTGTGTGTGTGTGTGTGTGTGTGTGTGTGTGTGTGTGTGTGTGTGTGTGCGTGCGTGCGTGCGTGCGTGCGTGCGTGCGTGCGTGCGTGCGTGCGTGCGTGCGTGCGTGCGTGCGTGCGTGTGTGTGTGTGTGTGTGTGTGTGTGCGTGTGTGCGCGCGTGCGTGCGTGCATGCGTGCGTGCGTGCGCGCGTGCGCGCGTGCGTGCGTGCGTGTGCTATAAGTATACAGAAAATAATGTATTTAAGTAGAAAGAAAGTATAATTAAAATTAATTGTTTTTCTTCGTTTGTTTGTTTTCCCACTCAAGTGGTTTTTAGATTCGAATATTCCCATACTAAGGGTTTCAACTTCAATATTTTGAAATTGTTGCCAAATTGAGTATTTCAAAGTAGACTAAACCCATGAATAAACCAGTTCTAATTTTAGCCACTTCAGCTGAAGCCCGCCTACCTTTTCTGTGTATTGATTCTTTTTACACCAAATGGAATGATTTATTTTAAAATACATTTTGATATCTAAAAATCTTATAAACTTATAAAAAGTAAACTTATAAACTTGTTTTCAATATTTTTCTAATTTTTCTTGGTAGAAATCCCATATTAATGCCAAAATGTCAGCACCATTTGAAAGATCATGAAGAATTAAAGTTATTACTAGTTACTGGTATTCATGAGTTTTAATTTTTCATGCTAATAACGGTTATTTTATGAATATATTAGACTCATTATGTTTACACTGTGATTTTCCATATTTGGTTTAGTGCTAATAATATTTGGTTTAGTATTAAATTTATTTTTGTCATTATTAAATGTTTTCAACTAAGGTAAATACTAAAAGTTTGCTCCCAAAATCTCACTAAACACTATTTTATCCAACCGGAGTAGTTTTGGTGACCCTGTCCCCTTTTTCAGTAAGATTTCTTTCACCATGTAAGCTCTTCAATTTTGAAGACGACATGGTTGGCAAAACTAGTCTGGCTGAATAAAATAGTGTTTAGTGAGATTTTGAGGTCAATATTTTTGTTTTTACTTTGGTGTTTTGTTTGTGCTAGCTATAACAATATAATAAACGCTTTATTGAATTATAAATGTAACAAACAGCTTCAAGTCTAATTCCAACTTATGAAAAAATTTTAAATTGTAAAATTTCATTTAATATATAGTAAAATATTTCATGTACCAAATATAATATAATTTTCTTGTAATAGTCACTAGTTCCAAACAAAAAACATTGTTAAATCGCCATAAAAAAATAAACGTTTCAAATATTGAACAACAATCTGGTCTAGCTTTGCATAGATGAATATTTTCATGTCAGTAATACGTAAATACAGTATAAGCTATGTTCTTTAAACGAAACGTGAAATAGAGGTTCTAAATTATGAATTGAATCTACTTTTTTCATTTTTTTGTTTTACTGCGACAACAGAATTTTGTCTAATATGTTTTCTTCTATTAATTCTAACAAATATGAGTTATTTAACGTTCTTTCTACTAATTGATTGTTACAATGATGAGCTACTTATTTAAATTTTGCTTGACAGATATTTAATAGAACATGGAGCCAATGTTGCTGCAGTTAACAACGATGGAGAGTTACCATTGGATATTGCAGAGTCAGATGATATGGAGGACATGCTTCAACAACATGTTGATGAACAAGGTAATTGTGACGAATTTTATATTAATAGTGGGTGATAATATTGTTAATGCAATTAGTTTTAGTTGCATCTTTGTTTATCTATTACAAATGGGTTCATTTACTTGTCCGTAAGATAACTTGGTAGCTTATTAGATATTTAAATCAATTTGATTATTCAAGGATCTCAATTACTGTTATTCAGAGTGTTTGTACTTGAATACCAATATAATTCTATAACTTGTGTTTCGTTTTGTACAAAAAATCTTCGTTACTCTTAAGATATGTGAAACAAATTCAATCGATCTCTGAATTTATTTTCTGAAAATATCTTCAAGATAATTAGATGGTTTGATTATTTCTTACTTTTCTCAGGGAGAACTTTTGTCTTTAATTCACCTAAGAAGCTTCTAAAAATAAAATTCATTAAATATGTGATTTCTAAGATGAAATATATATAATAAACTAAGATTGTAGCGATTTTTATAATTGCAGTTTTTACAATATAATAAAAATATAAAATTTAATTCTCACAATGTTGTTTGCTCCTGCACATGTCTGCCATGCTCTTTTGCATACTCAGATATCTGCTCCCCACCTCAACTTATCTAGTTCTCTGTTTTTGGATTGTTCCAGAGCAATGTACCCTTTAAACTTTGTAATGTAATATACCATTTTAGTACAGTAGAGTTGTTCAGTATGAGTTCAATTAAAGTAATTTATAATTGGTTTGTTTTACATTAAAATGTAAATGCGAACTATTGAATGGGTTTTTATGACAATGACTCTCAATCTTTTGTAACCTGGCTGCTTTGCTACAGGAAATGCCATTATGTTCTGTGTACAAAATTTAAAGCAACTTCATCAATTAGTTTTTTCTTACTAGTGTACTTAATAATCTATTAATGTAAGCAAATAGACGCATAGTTTATACCTGATGTAGGTAATGATCATGAGTTACCACAAGAATTTTACGTTATTTAAAGAAATCTATCCATTGGATAAAATTTAAGCTAGAATAGTATTACATATCGCAACAGAACTTTTAAAAAAATCTAGATTGAGTCTTTTACTCCTAAATACAACATTGTGTACAATCACAAATTGTGATTCATTCACAATATTTTAAATTTAAACGGCCAATTCTGAGGCTTGTGCTGTTCTTATGGTCTCTGATCAGTTGGGGAACCACTGCATTATGAGAGAGCCTATCCATTCTAAAATTGTAATTTTTTTTAAGCAATCAATCTGTTATAAATCTTGAGATGCTAGAAATGGTGTTCAGGGATAAAAAAAAGAGATGAAAAACATATTATGATATATATATATATATATATGACGATACAAGTACCATAAAGAATAATAAGCTGCCAAGATAAAGAAAATATAGTGACAATTATTAATAATTATACAACATGAATAAGTTACCTATGAATTACTTCCTTGGTATGTGGTTTGTTTAAACGTGTGGCTGTAGAGTTATCCTTCTAATTAAGTTGAAAATCTGGAGAGTTATTTTCTTTACATTGAAGTTAAACTACAAAAGTTGTTATCTACCAAAATAACTATCATCAATAGTAAAGCACAGGTTGTTACTTATAAAGTGAAGCAACAAATTGCTAAATTTAAGAAACCTCACACAATCGTAAAGGAGTTGCATTGTTTGCAGGGGTAAAATTTATGAATTGTAAGGAAACATGTAACTGATACTCTAACTATCTCTTAATAACACTCTTTAAGTCAGAGCACTGGTGACATGCTAATGATTTCGGTGTTCAACTGCTTTCTAATTTAAAATAAATACTAGATAAGACCCTTCCAATGTTTAGGATTAATAAAAAGAACTAATTGAAAGATCCTATCAGGAAAAATCAGCAACATATATTTATTTCATCCTCTATGTCATATATATTGGGAGAAAAATATTTATTAAGATTTTCTTTTCTTTAAAGAGATAAAGTTGGAAAAGATTTTAAAATGTATTAAAAATTTGAGATCCTTTCAATAATATAAGTAATATTGATTAGAAAAATTATGTTTGTATTTTCACTAGCTGGCTAGCTGAAGCCATTCAGTAGCAGGTCAGGTTTTAAAATCTAACTGGTTGAATTTGTACGATCAATGAAAAGCTCATTTTTCCCATTAATTTTTTGATAATTTTCTACTGAGTAAGAAATAAGGAAAATT